>PVIY010002087.1:0-31627 GCA_004026745.1 Myrmecophaga tridactyla
AAAATTATGTAGAGAACAATAATTTGGATATATTACTTGGGTAGAAACAAAACATACAGAAAATAATGCAAATTCTTTTAAATTCTCCATGTTGCCATTCTTAATGTGTCAAACTTGTGCTATGGCTGGTTTTTCTTTCAAGTTTGCAAGTTATCTAGAGCAATGCTTGTAAATTGATAGAAATGTGAGTGTCTACATGTGGGAAAATTATCCAGGTAAAAGTGTTTAGTGTACTACATATACTATATACGATTAGTTCGGTTTATATAAATATGTACTATGCATATAAATCAAGACATTAAAGTTCTTCATAATTAATATGGACAATGCTTAAGTCTATTTTATGAGTCTTAGAACTTAATTTTACAATTTTGGAATAATATAGTTGATATAATTTTTGTATCTTTGAATACTATTGGTTAAATTTATTATTTTTAATGATGAATCCTACATCAGGAAAAAGATTGATGTACTTATTAACCGGCGATACTCCTTTTAAACCCAGAATTTAACAAAAGAGTCATAAAAGAAGCAATGTAATGTTTTTAAACTAAAAAAAGTTTCATAACAATTGTATCATATCAGTCTTACGTTCTTTTTATGAACTTAGTTATAGAATTTGTGTGATATTCTTCCTGTAGAAAGTAAGGAAATAACTCAAGAAAATCATTTCAGTAGTATTAATTTTTCATTCCCATTAAATAAATTTAATCTATTTCCATTATAAAAGAAAAATATTATCAATATTACATTTCCTTTAGTACAAAGAATTACAATAAACTTATCTGGATAAGGTGTGATCCATTGCATTTGTAGCTTTACGTGCACACTGGTACATCAGCTTCTAAGGGTAGATCATGGAGGGCCTTTATACAAGGCTAAGGGGATAATAACTCATGCTGTAGGCAAAACAGCTCCATTTCTATTCAAAATGAGTAACATTTATGCTGCTCAGTTGCTCTGTGTTCAGGGTAAAGATATTAATCTCTTCTGTGTTTTCTTTATCATAAAGTACTCCATGGTGCTTTCTGCTCCCCTGAATTTTCCACGAACTGTTTTTATTAATGACTGTGGTTCTGATTCATACTATAGCAATATATTGGGTGAAAAAAAACCCAACTTCATCCATATTGTTAACTTAAGGGGCTTCAAACTCAGTACAGTGTTTTCACAGTTTCCTTTGATAATTTCAAGTGTGTTTGTAAAAAAATAATATGATTAAGAGATTTAGAGGATTCTCCTTCTGTTTCCATGACTCAGACCTGATTTTAAATTTTGTTAAACATATTATAGGAGCTAATATGTTGAGTTGGATTAACCTATACGATCATTTAAGACACTAAAACATTATAGGGTATATTTTAGGTGTCAATTTTATAATCAGAAGATTCAAATTAAATACTATGACTTCTTTTGTAAGATTTTAAATCCATATTTTCATAGAAAGACTTTTTAATTTTTCCATTTCTAATTGGAAGAGAAATAAATTTGGAGTGTGTTCAAATAATATTGCCTGAAGAAGTTTTCAGAAACAGCAGGAAAACACTTTGCCTAACCCCAATTAGTCTTATTTTCCATATTCAGGGCAATTCTGTTTTTCAACATATCCACTAAACACAATGACAATGGAAATTAATATGGGTAGAAAGCAGGTCAATAGCAAGTGCTTATTGTTCATAATTGTTGTTTCCTGTAATAATTTTCATAAAACCTGTCAACTCCGAGAAAAGGTCCAAGGAGTATGTGAGCTGGGAAGTAGGCAGATGCACCTGGATTATACAATGGCATGCTCCTGCAACACACATGGAAATCATTTTTCAGCAAATTGAATTACATTTTTATTGTACTTAGTGAGTTCACTTCTCAGAATATGTAAAGCCTATTATGAATCCAAATAATTTAATTCATTTATAAATCCATAAATAAAGACTATCCTCTTCCAAGAATTACTTTGACTATTTATCAATAATATGAAGAAGCTTAACCATAAGGAAAGTATCGGTGCACCATTTATCTATGTTTCCTCATCTTATTTCAACTGTTAAATTTTTTTCTATCCTTTTTTCCCCCAAATTACCACAGATAATTATTTTAGTTGTACTTTTATTTGTCTAAGAATACGTTTGACTGAAAATGCAAAACTAGGCATGTCATAAGGAGATACAAAAATAAATCAAGGATGGATCTTTCCTTCAGAGGATGTGAATTATAGGAGGGGAGGTGGGATAGATTTGATAGACTGTCCCTTTTACCCAGTCTAACTTCTCACATAAGGCATAGTGCTCCTTGGTGACAGAAAATGTCTAGAAAAAAATGGTCAAGACAGCCCGATCAGAATGTTCAAAGAACTTAAGTCAAAGCCCATTACCCCAGAAGAATAAAGTCTCAACTCCAGCTTAAAGTTCTGTTCCATGAAACTAGAATCTAAGCTCTGTAAGGGTAAGAACTTTATCTTTTTTCACTTCTGCATTTCTCAAATTGTACCTTGCATGTAGTAGTCACTCAATAAATATTTGTTGACTTAATATTGAAGGGAGAACAAGTTAAATAATATGAAGAAACAGTGTCTAAAACTATATATATGGTAGAATCAACAGGTACGCAATATCCAAAGTGTTGCCAAGTTATATACTGGGAATCTTATATGTTTACAACCTAAATCCATCTCTTTGTAATAGTAACCATTGTCCTCAGCCATAATCCTACCCAAATCCCTCATCCAACCTTCCTCCAGTATAGAGTTAGCTATACTGATTTTTTTTTTATTAATTGACATTTGATTTTTCTCTTTATATCATTAGAAAAGTGGTATTTATTCTGTTCACAACTGCCAAACACTCTGTTCCATCTGGTGAGACTCCAACTGTGTTTTTATGATCACAAGGATACAAACTCTCCCCCTTAGGAACTTATTTGCTTGTATTTGCCCCAATGTCTTCCTAAAATTCATTTACTAGAACATTGTATTTCTACTAATTAAAATTAATTGATCTCCCTCATCCAGAGTAATGGGATTATTGTAGTATCAATTCTACCCAACATTTATACAAATTGCTGTAGCACACAGTAGAAAATGATAAGTGCACTAAAGGAGTTGTAGATACAATACTATGCAGAGTTCAAATTTGGGGGTGTTTTTAAGTCAGGCCTTGAATTAACAGGAAAATTTAGTTAACTACCACTTGAGGGAAGGGCATTCCAAAAAGAGAGAATTGTATGAGCAGAAGCAGAGCAACACAAGAAAGTTTGAATCAACCTTTCTGGTAGATTAATTTATATGGGAAGCACTGAAAAATAAGACCATGGAGGGCCTGGCTTACCAGGCAAGCCGATGAATTCTTCCATAGTCACTGAAGGTTTTGACAAAAGGTTAAAATTTAGCTGAGTAAAACTGGCATGATAGCAATAACACGTAATAGACACCATAGAAAGGGAGGCCAATAAGGAAGAAGCTGTTGCAACAGCTGAGTTGAAAAGTAATGAAAACTTAAATAAGGACGGTGGAAGCAGAAGGAAAATTGCAAGATTTGATCTAAGAAAGAGGTGACAGGGACAAGCCACCAGCTTGAGAAGAGATGGATGGATAATGATGCTGAGTTCCTAAGGCTGGAAGAGTAAGTGCTATGAGTAAAAAAAAAAAAAAAAAAAAAAATGGAGGTGGATCAGATTTAGAACTGATGACCTGGGACAAAACCTTGGAACTATATGCGTTATGGAGTGTTTGAAAAAACACTCTGCAGAGGCTCTATCCAGCAGGTAAGAAAATCGCTAAAGTGTATGAAGTTATCACAAAAGGCGAGAAAGGATAAAATTTTAATAAAAATGAGTGTTAAGTGTTAAAAAGACCTCTTATGAGCACTATAAAGGATTTTGCTAACTAGGCTTTCATAACCTCTGAAAATGTAATCCTATAAAATGTAGAAACAGATAAAGATTGGTTACAGCAGGCCAAGAAGTAGTAAAATATGTGATACCATACAACTTAATTCAAGCAAATTGTTAAAAGATAAATTATTATTATTTGTATCTAACTGTCTTTCACAAATTACATACATAAACAGGATGGTAAAAATGAGCTTTCTATCCGACCCTAGGGTATAATAGCTGTAAGGAAAATAAGATGCCATACCTAAAAGCAGATTTAGCTAGGAAGTGTTAAGAAATGTCTTCACCATTCTTGTTATAAAAAAAGGGTCAATATGTGAAGAGAACAGAAGATTTTAGGGACATGATTTTTTTTAGAAAAATGTTTTTAATACGAAGCTTTTTTAATGGACTGCCAACTTTCTCTCCCATCATGTTTTTTTGGTTTGGGATAGCTTCAGTTGGATGACTTAAGAAGGAATACCATGGGCTGGCAGACTCATACGTTCATACCTGAGAAAGCTAAAGCAGCTCATGGTAAAGAAAAGAGGGAAAAGAGACAGAGAAATAGAGAGAATGACTGAGTTTGAGAATTAACTATACTTCCTTAGACAGTGGAGCAAAGAATGTAGAAACTTTTATCAGGAAAGAGAGTTGTCCTAGAGTGTAGCCCAAGTGGTCCATCTAGACAGGCAAGTAACTGTCAACAGAAAGAATCTGTTTATAATGTGAAAATTCAGAGCAAAGCCAATGTAGAAGTAACAAACCAAAGGCATTTATCCCATAAGTCCAAGTTACAGCAGACAAAGGGTTTCCATGAATCAAAAGATTTATAGATTGAGCAATGAAAACAAAACAAAACAGGGCACTTAGTTAAATATGAATTTTAAACAAATAAATTATTTTTAATATACCTCATGCTATATTTGGGATATAAGCATAGTAAAAATCTTGTTGTTTATATGAAATTCAAATTTAACTAGACATCCTGTATTTGATCTGGCATCCCTACCATGAGAGAAACAGTCATCTTTAGACATCTGTCATACCCTCAGAACAGAAAAGTTTCCTCTACCAGTACCAATACACAGCTCTAAGCGTTCTCTTTTACCATGAGCTTCTGAATTCTTTCCACCCTACCCTGCCTTCTCCCCAGTCGAAGCTGGAACAGTAAGAAATGGCAGACATCCTGAAGGGGAGATGGTAAGAAATGAAAAAGAACAAAAATCAACTCTACCCCTGCCTCTAGGGCAGGTAGTAGGATTAGTCCAAATAAAGACCTTGACTGGTATGGAAAATAGGGAGTCATATCTCTGAAGGAATATTTAAGCGTTGAAAAATAATTTTGACTGGATATTTAGTTTCTGAATCATCATATGGCCTATAGAGAAGGTAGGAGCCATGAGCCTGTCAAGATTTTATTCATGAGTGGAGAAGAATTATCCCACTATGATACCGATAAAAAATTAAGTTGCACTTCAAACATCCAATGTATTACGCTTGTTTAATGTACCAATTATATAACTACAGATACAGATATATGACAGAAAGAGAAATACTTTTCAAATTTTATGTACCTCAAGATTTTGTGAGAGTAATCATTTAAAAGATTAGTAATTCTAAAAGAATAATTCAAGCAGTCATTAATAACCTTGCATTTATAGCAATACTATTCATAAAATCTAAATGTTATTGAAAAGCACTACATATTAGTGAATATTAATAAAACCCTCTGAATGACAGTTTAATAATGTCTTCCCATTAATTTTTTTTAACTTTTTTTATTGATGTGTAATTACATCGAATAAAATTCATTGATCTTAAGTGTACAATTTGATGAGTTTTGACAAATATATACAGCTATTTGTATCACAGAATATTTTAAGGAGCTGATGAAAACTATGATTTAGCATATTTTTTCATACAATTTCAAGGTATTGTTTATTCTCAAGGTCCTTTTGTGAACATCAAATGGAGGAACTTGATTTAAGTAATTTTTTCTGCACTATTGGTTAATTATTTTAGTAGATGATTTTACAACTTTATTATCCTTATATATTTAAATCTTATCATTGGATCTAATATTTATAAATATCAGGATTATCGGGGTTTTTTCTTTGTATGCTATATGGCGGGGGTCACATTTCATTCTTTTTCCACGTGAGATTCCTCTTATTGCAGCAACATTTGTTGAATTTTTACTGTTTTTTTGTTTTATTGTTTGCCTTTTAAAATAAGTGCTAATTACAATAATATATTTGTATGTGCTTGAGTAGCATTATAATGTCAGAATGTATAAATATGACTTTTTTTTTCAGATGCAGATTTATTTTTGCCATCTTTCAATGGGAATTCCTATTTAGAACTGCCTTTTTTTACGTCTCTGGAGGAACAGAAGTCTGTCCTAGAGAAGGAATATAACAGAATCGTTACCATCCACTTGACTTTAAAAACAAGCACTTTAAATGGAACTATTCTCTACTGTGAGTAGTAAATGTTTGACCCACTGTATGTCGTTTCTTTCTCAAATGTTAACCTATTGAATCGATGAATTATTCATTTCAATATTGGGGAAAATTTTCTAGCCTAGTGCATGAAGCATGACCAAAAGAAAATCTTAGTTCTTTCTAGTGTTCTTAGAAGTTTCTTTAATTTATGAGTCATTCAATGGAACATGACTTACAAACAGGCTCTGAACCAGCAAGGAAGAATACAAAAAGCATTATAATTTGATGGCATATGGCTACAGAGGTAAACATAAATCCTGCAAATGTTTCCAAACATATTTTTATAATATAAATCACTAAAAATGAATTGCATTCAATATTTGGTAACTTGGAAAAAGACGTTTTAAAGCTGGGATTCATTTGCCAATTAGGAGAATTCCTATCACTACTTTAGCAACATTTGTTATCTTAAGCTGTTTTGGAAAAAATAGTATTAAAGTTTTTGTTTGTTTAAGGAAATACTTCTACAACCAAAATTCCCTACATTATCATGTAACTTGTCCACAAGGTTTCTATAACCAGAATTTATGGATTTCTTTCACCTGTGGCTGAACATCACTAATGTGTATTACCTGAGTATTATAAACACTGATATGCATTTATGTGCAATAGTTTTAACAATCCCCAAATTGGTGGTATAATTTCTTCAGTATTTTGATATGTTATCTGTCTGTGGGGCAACTCATTATCTCCCAAGTGACTTGTTCCTCTATTTTGAATTATTTTACAAAATTGATTAATCATTCTGTGTTTTCTAAACATAATTTAAACCTTTTTATTATTTAACTCTGAGTCAAATGCCTAAGAGAAAAACTTGTGGAAAGTTGGGCAGAGAGAGAAATTTTGAACATTAAGTTGAAACTGGGAATTTATGTTTTAGTTTAGAAATAAAGTACTTGTCAGAACTAGGCCAAGCATTACTTATTTCCCAGGAGCAGAAGCATCCATGTTTAAATGATGGCTTTAGAATGTCTGATTTATTTATGCTGTAAAAGAGAGAGAGGGAGAGAGAAGAAAAGTAAAAGGGAAAACATTTTTATATATGGAATGCAAGTGCTGGTAGATGGCCATGAAATTCAGAGGTAATAGTACATTGCAGAGAAAACAAACCAAAACAAAACAAAACACAGAACAAAAGACACAAACATAATAATTTAAAACCACAAAGCAAAGCGATTTTCTGGTTTTCCTATTTTTTAAAAGTTATAGATAATTGGATGTTGCTTCCTTGGGGAGAGTGTGTTTTTACCAACTAGAAGCAGCTCATTACAAAAGAAACAGCCAATCCCTGGGAATTCTTCCTTCCTGGTCCATGCTCCAGGCTCATCTTCATGCAGCCACTCAACACACTCTCTTTGAAGGCCGTAGAAATACATGCCGAGCATACACACACCCTGTTCAAGTTGTTGCTTTTTAATTTAAACCAGTGACACCCAAGCCGATATGAGTGGCAGAGAATTCTTTTCGTCTTTCATAGTCACTGTCCAACCAAAACAAGCAAACTAGAAATTGCTAGCCGGAAAACAGAGCCATTATAATGGTCATTCCATTTCTGCCTTTGTCTTATATGATCATTGCCATATGTCACTGGGTACAACAAAGATGTTTACGCAAAAGCATTTCATAGCTTGTGAATGGAGGGAATCTTTCTGACTATAAAGTGTTTTCTTGTTCATTTGTAAAGTGATCATTTAATCCTACATTGTTGGGAATACCCAGCAGAATGTTTCATGAGGTTAACTGTTCTCAGTCCTCTTGGCACTTGTCAGCCTCGTGAGAGCCCAACAGCATATGAACAAAAATATTTGTGTGATTCAGTGAGATAGGGTAGTTTAAAAGGTGTCTCTTAACTTGATTAAAGGGACAATTTTCTCCCGTTTGAAATCAGTATATTATGTGTAAGCGCAATTTAAAGTAGCGAGGAAATTAAAACAGATGTTTCCCTTTAGAGTCTAGGGGTTGATTTGTTTAGTTCATTTTTATTTTACCATTTTTTCATTCCTGAACTTTTTAGATCAAGTCAATTCTATTCTACAAACAAGTATTGAACATTTGTATTCTGTGCCATCAAATATTTAAGGAAAAAGGAGAGAAGTATCAAGCTGATAAGTCACTGTCAGCTTTGAATTATATTCCTCGTTCAAAACTGTGGATTTATCTTTTCTCAGTTTGCCTCACCAACTAATTGATGTTGAAAAAGAATGAAAGGAAGATAAAACTTGAATCCTCATGAGATTACAGTAAAAATTCTTAGAAAAGATAGTTTAAAAAGAACCCTCTGTGGGAGAGGGACAGCTCTGAGAGCAGCAGTCAAGATGAAAAGAAGGCTCTCTGAATCTGCCACTGAACCAATTCAGAATTCTGGAGCCCAGTCAAATAAGCTACTAATAGGTCACAGGAGAGGAGTTGAGACCACACAAAACTCTTCTGGTGCATTTTCAGAAAAAGCTCCATTCGGCAAGCAGCATCAATCAGGAGGTTTCATCATGGGATGTATTTCTATGCGGTTGGATCCATTCTGTGCTGTTTCTTTGAAAATAAATAAGCATGCCCTATGGAAGGATGTGATCTTTGCAAATTTAGGAACGACACTTGACCAAGTCCCAGGAGGCAAATTACATGAACAACTCCAGCAGAAAGTCAGGATTTAGAAGCAATCTTTATATTACTTAATGTTTGTATTTATAGTGAAAAGTAAAAGAAGGACAAGTTTTGGGTATTAATTGCAGGCAGAAATTGACAGATCAAGTAGGATTATTGGAGCTTTCATTTTTTCCATTTATGGAGGGCTAATGCAAGAGATTTCTGATACTGCTGAAGAAAGCAAATTGAATCCAAAGTCCCATAACATCTGCCATTCTCTATAAAATGATTCCCAGCAGAATACACAATATCTTCATTAGATACTTATTATGCTTTGTTCCAGTGATGTGGCAAGGCCAATGAAATCCAGCAGCATTTCCTGACATCATATTTAAAAGCTGCTTCTTTTCCTACAGGAGAAAAGATTGCTCTGTTCTTTCAATCAGTTTTGCAATGTGCACCACAAAATTATTTGAATAGCTTTGTCCTTCCTTAACAGCTCATAATGGTCCAGAAGGATATGGGAGGGACTGGGGTTGAGAGCATCATTGGATAATTCATGCATTGCCCTCCTTAGGTACTGAGAGACAGCCTTTCATTGTCTCATTTTTATGACAGCAAAGTAAAATTCAACAAATTTTCTTTGAGTACCTAGAAAAAGCTCAGTGCTCCTTTAGGCTCTGTGAGAGATAGAAAGATGAATGAAGATGTAGCAGAGAGATACTATTCACATAATTCTATGGCAAAGGCAACTGTGATAGGCCTTAAAATAGAAGTATAAATTAGGAACTTGAGCAGAGTACAGAGATTCATTACATCAAGATTCTGTGTTCATGTTTCCTCACTAAAGAGGGAACAGCTTATAATCTTAAATTGTTATTAAAGCTCTGTGTTCCACTCCAACCCACTCAGTACCTCAACCAGTGCCTTGTATAGATGCCTTCAGACCATGAGCAGCTGCTACTAAGGTTGCTACTGGGGCTGATGCTGTTGTTTACAAATCTAAATATTTAGCATGAGACAGAAAAGATGAGTTCTAAAGCTACTGCAAATGCCTGTGGGTTCAATAGAGGAGACAATGCAAGCTCAGGAAACAGAGTATTTATCACATGCCACGAAGTATTTATCACATGGCACCAGAGATAAAGAGATCATTTCACCTTTGCCATAGGCAGTGTTGATTTAATGTCATTAGGTGACCAAGAGTAGGTTTGAAACCAAGTCAGCTATGAATAAACTGTGTAACATATAACAAGGGCTTCAACTTCCCTGTACCTTAGTTTAGCTATAAACGATGCTGATACAGTTGTTATTACTCAACTCAGAAGATTTGAAAGAACAAAGATAAGTGTTTGAAAAATACAACGTGTCATACAAACATAAGGTGTTCTTTTATGAGAAATGGTAGAAATCCATGCGTTTATAGAAATATCCAAATTTGATAACTCATGTACCTGACTTAATAAGTACATTATATATTCTCATTACTATCAATTCTACAAAGAATGATGTTGAATTTTATTTTAATTCAAACTGATGATCAATTAATTTTTTATGAGCATTTATTTATGAATTGTCTCAATCAAACTATCATTGATATTTGGAAGCATTTACTACAACAGTTCAAAAAGAGGAAAATAACAAATGTTTATGGAAGTGGCATCATATAAACCATAAATTCTTTATCTTCAGTATTGCACTGAGGTGATAAAGTACCCATGTTTAGAAAAGTGTAGATTTATAACCCAACACAAGTATCCATCAATCTAAAATTGTGAAAAAGCTAACTAGGATATCAATGTTTCCCTCTCTCTGCATTACTTGTCTCATCATTATTCCTTTTATATATTTATAATATATATTCCTTTTATGCATATATATGTGTATATATATATATACACACACACACTATTATATACTTTAAGACTCTGACTTAGGATTATCTTTCTAAAAGTCAACTGATTCAGAAATTTGAGTCCATTGCTTTGCAAGGAATAGTTACTATTTATTGTTTTAAGTAGCATGTTTATGCTTAATAATTCTTAAATCAGGAGACAGACACAATTAGTGATTTCATTAGGATAAATAAAATTTAAGGACTAGAGATTTTATAGAAGCTTCAAAATATTGTCTGAATAAAACATTCAGAAAAAAATCAAGACATAAATAATTTACTGGAAAAATTACTACACAGCCTAAAAGCATAAAGAACCATTTCAGAAAAAGATAGGTTCACACTTCTACTCTAATGGATCATCAAGCATCTTTTCAGTGAAACAACAGAATGACACCCCTTCAATGGCCTAATGATGAGCTCTTGTAGGGCTTTCAAGTCGTATCCAAAGGAAGCACAAATTGGAGCATGATGGGGAAAGAAGCAATGCTTTTCACATTTGCTATGTAGCTAGACAGACTAGATAGATAGATAGATAGATAGATAGATAGATAGATAGATAGATAGATAGATAGATAGATGAGAGAGAGAGAGAGAGAGAGAGAGAGACAGATAAGCTCAACCCATAAAGTTTAATATAAAAATGCACAAATCTGTCTAAAAGTAGTAAGTTATAATTTTCTTCAGTAGTTTGATTTTGAATATACTGTGTTTTCTCTCTCTTTTCCTAATTGCCACTAATTTTTCAATTCTGAAATCAGAGGGCCATCATGATTGTGTTTTAAAACAATGTCTTTTGTACTGTTTTGTTTTTTGGTTTTCACCAGCTCTAAAATAGAGCCTCCAAAAATTTGTTTGTATGTTTGTTCATTGTTTGTCTTTTGTACTATTTTTGATAACCAAAGAATTCTTCCTGAATGCTATTCATAACTTTTCCCTAATTACAGAATATAGGTTTACATGATTCAAGGTCACTTGATGCAAAGGTTTAAAAAGTTAGTCAATCAAACAAGGTGATCTATATTCCCCTGAATATAGTAAGATGCTATAGCATCTTGTAGCTGCATCCAGAGCCTTGTACCTTCCCTTTCTCCACCAATTATCACATTTTCAGCAAAACACTTAGAACTCTTTTAAAAGTATTATTATGTAACACCAGAAATCATTTATTACTAAAGCAAATCAATCTGATATATCAAAAACGTTAATATATAGCAGAATACATGGAGAACTGAATTTAGTTGTTCATTTGCATTTGTATTTCCATTATCTTTACTAAAGCAGCTTTATACTGTTTGACAAGTCAGCTATGGTTCATGATGGAATGTTAGTGTATTTGAATGAGGCTATTCATCCCTGCCATTGATTTCAGTGGCTGTGCTTCCTTTAGAAATAACTCATTCTTGCATGGTACTATAAACATCTTGTTTAATGTGTATAATCAATCTTTAAAATTCAGTTTTTGAAGGTTTGAAAAACAAACCTTGTACATATGGCACAACAGCTTGACCTAAATGTTCAGTTCTGTTCTACCCTGCTACATATATTGTCCTTCTAAATCTTATCTCAGAAATATGAGGCTGAAATGATAACAGCAAGCAATTTATAAAAATACTAATAGAAAACTCCTGAGTAAAAATAGTGACATGGAACAGGATAATACACTGTCTCTCAGTGCATAACAATATGAACCTCCCCCCACTCTGCCCATGAAAGGATATTGGGGATAACAAACCAGCAATTCAAGAAAGAAAAACAACCTTATGCCACAACCTTTTATGAATCTAAGGAGAGAAAACACAAGCTGCTGGTGCAGTTTCATGTTTCCAAACATGGTCCCATTGCTCCTCCCCATCCAGGACAGAGGGAAGAAGAGTCAAAAATAATACTAAAAATTCTTAATTATAGTCTCAAACTTGGAAGAGAGCAGTCTGAAAAATTGAATATGAAGCCCTTACAAGCCACGAATGGACCTCAGAAGAGGCAGAAAAGACCAAGTTGGATTGCCCTCTTCCAGACATGGGTATATTTGGGATTTTGTGCAGCTGAGGTCTTCTAAAGTCTGGAAGAAGCTTAGCTAGTGTGCTGGTTTGAAACTGTTATGTACCCCAGAAAAAAAAAATGTGTTCTTTTAAGCCAATCTTGTGGGAGCAGACCTATTATTGGGCTGGACCTTTTAATTAGGTTGTTTCCATGGAGATATGATCCCACCCATTCAAGGTGGGTCTTCATTCTTTACTGAAGTCCTTTAAGTGAGCTCACTCAGAGAGGAAGCTCAGAAGAAAGTACCCAGGAGAAGCCAGAGTACCCACAGGAGCTGAAAGAGCCAATTTGAAACCAATCCAGGAGAGATGGGCCAGCAGACCTCCATGTGCCTTCCTATGTGACAGAGGAACCCCAGACACCACTGGCCTTTCTTCATTGAAGGTATCCTCTAGTTGATGCCTTAGCTTGGACATTTTTGCGGCCTTAGAACTGTACATTTGTAACCTAGCAAATCCCCTTTCTAAAAGCCAATCCATTTCTGATATATTGCATTCCAGCAGCTTTAATAAACTGAAACAGATGGGCTGAGTGAACCCTAGAAAAAAACATTGAGGAGAGTCTCAAAAGAGTGATTTTCATCCTTGTTCTTCACTATTTAGAATTCAGTCTTTAATGGTGTTGTTCTGTGAACTGGTTTCATATCTTACCTCTGCAATATTTCTTTTGTCTAACTTATTTTGTATTATATTTCATGTTGTGTTTCTCTCTGAAAATATATTCTCAATAAGTTCTGTAGTATAAAGTACTCATGAGGGATCTATCTCTGTTTCTTGGATTCTGTCCCCACACCCCTGTGATTTTTCTTCTGTCTTGAATCCTTCCTTTGTTTCTCCCTTGCCTCTTTTGATCACACACAATGTGGGCATCTCTGTCCAGACAAGAACTCCTGGGTTGTCTGACATCAGAAAACTCTATTCTCATTGCATTCTATGTAAATATTCCCCTTGGAGTTTATTTAGTTTTTATTTTTTCTCATATAATATGAATCATTTCTTCTGATATCCATTATGACTTCAAAGTCAGGAATTAGTTTGCCTTTAATAAAGAATAATTTTTAAAAGATCCATAGAATAAACACTTGCCAAAGATTTTACTCAACCCATTAGTTAATGAAGGAGGTAGTGAGATGTTACACCCAGCTCAAAGGAGAATTTAAAGAGCAGAGAATAAGGAGTTCTGAAATAAACTTACAAATAGATGTAAAACATGTCAATCCATAGGACAATAATCAATTGCACTTTGCCAATCACAATTGTTTTGCATATATATAGACAAAATTATTTGTATTATTATTATTAGTTTTCTGCAACACAGAGTTGCTCAATAACTCAAAGACAATGACAGGTGGAAAGAACTTGGAGGGGTGGGTCAAACAATAATTTTTCCTCCCATTTCAATGTCTTTCAAAATGTCCTCCTACACATTTCTTTGAGCCATCCTTTGAGACCTGGATATTGTTTTTTTCTCTGTTTCCATACAAATCCCATATCTCTAGTCGAAGTCTGATCCCTTTCTCAACTTTTGAAACAGTTCAAAAAGTTGTTGGATAGTGCTGACTTTCATAGCTTCAGAGCTCTAACTCTGAGTCTCAGGTGTCACATAAATACCCAAAGTTTCTGGGAATGACTAGGTTATATACAAACAGCTCAGTATCTCAGAATTTAGAAATAACAGATACAACTCCTGAATATATGTGACAGCTGTAAGAGCTTACAATCTAGGACCTTTTACAATAGGTCCCAACCTGATAACCCATGCTCTCGACTTCATGTTCACTGAGTTTCTATATTATAGTTATCCCATATGAGTGAGGCATGATAATATTTGTCTTTTTGTTTCTGACATTTCATTCAACATACACAGTCCTTAAGGGTCATTCACCTAGTTGCATGCCTCACAACTTCAGTCCTTCTTACAGCTACTCAGTCATCCCTTGTATGTATACACCACAGTTTCCCCTTCCTTCCCTCAGTTGTTGTACCCTTAGGCCACTTCCATCCATTGTGAATCAGGAACACTGCCACCATAAACACCAATATGCAAATGTCCTTTGGGTCCCCACTCTCAGCTCCTCTAGGTATATACCTAGCAATGGGTTGCAGGATCATATGGCAACCCTACCCCTAGCCTCCTATGGAACCACCGCACTGCCCTCGAAGGCTGCTCCTCTCAATTTCCCTTCCAACAGTGAATAGGTACATCTCTTTCTCCATGTTTTCTCTAGCACTTGTTTCTCTTTGTTCATTTTTAAACAATTTTATTTGCACACCATACAATCCAACCTGTGTAAATAGGCATGCCTTTGCCACCATAATCTATATGAAGACAAAGAATCTGTGCCTCTCCCCCATGTCCCCCCTACCTATTGGCATTTAGTTTTGGCATAATGCCCTTGTTACATTCAGTGGACGCATATTACAATGTTACTGTTGACTATAGACCCTAGTTTGCATTGATTGTACCTTTTCCTGTATACCATCCATTTTCAACACCTTGCAGTGTTAACATTTATTGTTTTCCTTCATGCAAAAATGTTTTAATACTAGTACATTTAATCACCATCATTGTCCACTTTAGGCATTCCTAAGTTATACCAACACAGTCTTTATCCTCTATCTTTCCTTCTGATTTCATACGTACCCCCAGCCCTTCTCCCTCTATCATACTCACATTCAGCTTCATTCAGTATACTTACAATATTGTGCTACAATCAGGTTGTATTGTGCTATCCATTTCTGAATTCTTACAACCACTTCTATTGCACAATCTGTATTCCTTCAACACCAAATGCTCAATCTCTATCCTATTTCTATCTCCTGACAACCTACCTTCTTAACTTCAACTCTCAAAGTTCACTCGTTAATGTCAGTTCATATTAGTGAGACCATACAGTATTTGTCTTTTTGTTTCTGGCTAATTTCACTCAGCATAATGTCCTCGAGTTTTGTCCATGTTGTTACATGCTTCGTGATTTTATTCTCTTATAGCTGCACAATATTCCATCGTATGTATATACCTCAGTTTGTTTAGCTGCTTGTCTATTGATGGACATTTGGGCTGTTTCCATCTCTTTGCAATTGCAAAGAATACTACTATACACATCAGTGTGCAAATGTCCATGTGTGTCCTTGCCTTCAGTTCCTCTGAATATATAACTAGTAATGGGATTGCTGGATCATATGATAGTTCTATACTTAGCTTCCTGAAGGACTGCCAAACTGCCTTCCAAAGTGGTTGTACCATTTTACATTCCCACCAACAGTGGATAAATGTGCCTCTTTCTCCACATCCTGTCCAGAACTTCAGACTGCTTGAATTTTGATAGAGACTGCATTGAAGCTGTAGGTTGCTTTGGTAATAATTGACAACAATATTAACTCTTTAATCCATGTGCATGGTTGTGTTGACATTTTACTTTGTTCTTAATGTTTTTCAGCAGTGTTCTGTGGTTTTCAATATACAACTCTTTTATATCCTTGGTTAAAAGTAGTTGTAGGTATTTTATTCCTTTAGATATTATTGTAAATGGATTTTTTCCTTAATTTCCTCTTGGGGCTGTTCACTGCCAGTGTGTAGGGCCATAATTGATTTTTCTATGTTGATCTTGTGTCCTATCACTTTGATGAATTTGTTTATTACCTCTAAGAGTTTTCTTTTGGCTTCTTTTGGATTTTCTATGTATAAGAGCATTCTACAGCAAATAAAGATGTCTTAACGTAAAGTTGTAAGTCTTCACCACTGATTATCATATTATCTGTGACTTTTTCATAAATATCCTTTATCATGTTGAGAAACTTCCCTTTTATCCCTAGTTTTCTTGAGTGTTTTTATCAAGAAAGTGTGCAGGACTTTGTCAAATGACTTTTTTGCATCTATTAACATAATCAAGTGTTTTTCTTCCCCTTCATTCTGTTTACGTAGTGTGTTATATTCATTGATTTTCATGTTTAACCACCCTTGTATTCCTGAACTAAATCTTACTTGATTGTGATGCATAACCTTTTTAATATACTGTTGGATTCAGTATGCTAATATTTTCTCAAGGGTTTTTGCCACTTATTCATAAGAGAGGTTGGCCTGTAATTTTCTTTTCTTATGGTGTCTTTACTAGGCTTTGGTATCAATGTAATGTTGGTCTCAGAATGAATTAGGAAGTGTTCTTTCTTCCTGAGTTCTTTGGAAGAGTTTGAGAAGGATTTGGGTTGGTTCTTCTCGAATGTTTGATAGAATGCACCAGTGAAACCACCTGGTCCTGTACTTTTCTTTGGCGAAAGATTTTTTTATTATTGATTCTATCTCTGTACTTGTTATAGGCTTGTTGAGGTTTTCTATTTCTTCTTGAATCCATTTAGGTTATCTGTGTACTTCTGTACATGTGATTTTCTACTTCATTTAGATTCTTTAATATGTTGGCATGCCAGTGTTTCTAGTATTCCCTTATAACCTCTTTTTTTTCCTCTGAGTCCAGTAGTGATCTCTTCATTTATATTTCCAATTTTGGTAATATGCGTTTTTTTTCCTCTTTGTTCTTTGTCAGTCTATTAATTTTATTGATTTTTCAAAGAACCAACACTTTGTTTTGCTAATGTTCTCAATTGTTTTTCTACTTTCTATGTCTTTTATCATTGCTCTAATCTTAATTATTTCCATACGTTTGCTAGCTTTATGTTTATTCTGCCCTTCTGTTTTTATTATTCCTCAAGATGTATAGTTAGGTTATTAATTTGAGAACTTCCTTATTTTGTAATATAAATATTTAGAGCTGTAAATTTACCTGTGAGCTCTGCCTTTACTGCATCCTATAAGTTATGGTATGTTCCTCTCTAAATATTTTCTAACATCTCTTGAAATTTCTTCTTTAACCCATTGTTGTTTGTGTGATGATTAATTTCCACATATTTGTAATTTTCCAGTTTTTTGTTATTAATTTCTAACTTCATTCCATCATTGCTGAATTTACTCTGCATAGTTTCAATACTTTTGAATTTATTATGTTGTGCCCTGACATATGTTCCATACTGGAGAATGATCCATGTACACTTGAAAAGAATGTACATTCTGCTGTTGTTGGATAGGGTGTTCTCTATACGTCTTTTAGACCAAGTTCATTTATAGTGTTCAGCTCCTCTCTTTCCATTTTGACCTTCTGTCTAGATGCTCTATTCAATATTGAAAGTGGTATATTCTAATCTCCAACCATTATTGTAAAAGTGTCTGTGTCTCTTCACTTCTGTCAGTATTTGCTTCATATATTTTGGCTCCCTGTTGTTAAGTGCAAACATGTTTATAATTGCTCATTTTTGATGAATTAATCCTTTAATCAATATACAATGTTATTCTTTGTCTTGTAACAATTTTTTAACTTTAAGTCTATTTTTTTCTGACATTAGTATAACTTCCTCAGAACTTTTTTGGTTACTATTTTCATAACATGTTTTGTCCATCTTTTCACTTTCAACTTCTTAGAATCTTTGAACCTAAAATGGGTCTTTCAAAAACAGCATATATAATTGAGTCATGTTTCTTTATCCATTATTCCAATCTCTGTCTTTGGATTGAGGAATTTAATCCACTTACAAATAAGGTAATTACTGGCAAGGGAGATTTATTTCTGCCCTTTTGCTAGTTGATTTTTCTAATAACATTTTTTCCTTCTTTCGTCTATTACTGTGTTCCCTCTTGTTTATATGATCTTTTATAATGAGCCATTTTTAATCACTTCTCATTTTCTTTTGTGTAGATTTTTTAGGTAGTTTCTTTATCATTACCATGGGGGACTATATCATTACCATGAGGGACTATATTAAAATTTAGTTTATATTGCTACCAATTAAACATCAATAACATACACCTATTCTGTTTCTATATCCCCTCTGTCCTGCCCTTTTTGTTTTGTTTTTCACAAATTATATCTTTATATATATATGTGTGTCTATATATTACTGTGTCCAGTAACAAAAGATTTATGCTTATCTTTCATGCACTGGAATTTTAATCCATATAAGAAGTAAAAGACAGCACTACAAATGAAAATGCAACAATAATGCATTTGTATTTATCAGTATAGTTACGTACAGTGGATGTCTTTATTTCTTCATACAGTTCAAGTTACTATCTAATGTCATTTCCTTTCAATGTAAAATACTCCCTTCAGCATTTCTTTTAAGACAGGTCTAGTGGCAATGAACTGCCTCAGTTTTTGTTGGTCAAGAAATGTCTTAATTTCTCCATCATTTAAAGAATAGCTTTGGCAGATATATTATTCTTGGGTAACATTTTTTTTCTTTCAGTATTTTAAATATGTCCTCTCACTGCATTAAGGCCTATATGGTTTCTACTGAGAAGTCAGATATTAGACATATCGAAGATCACATATGTGTAAGCATCACTTCTGTCTTGCTGTTTTAAAGATTCTGTCTTTATTCTTGGTATTTGACAGTTTGATTATAATGTGTCTCAATGTAGAGCCCTTTGGGATCATCCAGTTTGGTATTCTTTGAGCATTTCGGGTTTATATATATGTATCTTTCATCAAATTTTGGAATTTTACAGGCTTTGCTTCTTCAAATATTTTTTCTGCCTCTTTATCTCTTTCTTCTCCTTCTAGGATTCCCATGATGAGTGCATTGGTACACTTGATGGTGTCTCATAGGTTTCTCCAGCTCTGTTCATTCTTTTCATCCATTTTCTATTTTGATCCTTAGACTAAGCAGTTTCAATTGTTCTATCTTTAAGTTCACTGAACTTTTCTTCTGCCTGCTCCAATCTGCTGTTGAACCCCTGTATTGAATTTTTCATTTCAGCTATTGCATTTTCAGATCCAGAATTTCCTTTTAGTTGTTCTTTATAAATTCTATCACATTATTGAAATTCTTATTTTGTTCACGTATTGTTTTTCTGATTTCATTTAGTACTTTGTCCATGTTTTCTTTCAGTTCATGAATCCTATTTAAGAGATTTGATCTAAGATCTTTTATTAGTGACTCCAGAGACTAAGCCTCCTTTGGAGTAATTTCCACTGAGTGCTTGTTTTCCCATGACTGGGCCATAATTCCTATCTGTCTATTTTGTAATTTTTGTTGAGAACTGGACATTCTGAGTATTATAGTGGGGTCACTCTGGAAATCTAGTCCTCCCCATCTCCAATCTTTGAGACCAAAAACAAGAAGGAAGGAAGGAAGGGAGAGAGAGAGAGAGAGAAAAAGTAAATGCTGATATGAGGCCAGACACTGCTGCTGCCCAGGCCAAAACCAAGGTGAGAAACCCACTAGCCCTCAGTGGTCCACCAGACCAGACAGCACAAGAAAGAAATAATAAGCCCACCCTCAAAAATGTACACTGGCTCTTTGCATTCAAATGCTGGTGGAAGGTCAGAAGCCATTGCTGCTGAGAGAGCCAAAACCACTGCCATCATCAGCACTGGGCCCTCAGTGATCAGCCAGATTAGGAAATGCCCAGACACAAGAAGGAAAAAAAAGAAACAATCAAAGAAGTAAGTACTGGCTCTTTGCTTCCTGGTGGATACAGATGGAAGTTAGGAAGCTGTTGTGCCCACATGGCTATGACGCCAGAACCTGTGCCTGGTCCTCAGGGATGCCACAGACCAACATCAACCCCCAACCCCAACATTTGAAGGTTAAGGTTTCTGCTACTCATCCTGGCCCCACATGGCTGGGCCAGAAATCCAGGCCACATTTTTGCAACTTCTGCCATTTTCAGAGCTTTGATGAGGTGGGGCTGAGAAATGGAGTCTGGTCACTGGCTTGAGCTTTCACTAGCTAAAGATGAACTCTTGCCAGCCTCTCACATCTTCTGCCACAATTGTAGTTGTTCTCAATGTCCAATTTGACCCTAGGATGATGAAGAAGAATCAGGCAAAGATGGTTTTATTTATAGCTACCACGGTAGAAGAGAGAGAGAGTAGAATTCAACTCTGAGTAAGGTTGAATTTCATATTAAGGGTAAGGACAATGGGAAAGTATCTGTAGGTAATCTAGAGAAAGGAGAAGAAAAGGTCAGGAATGAGGCTGATAACATGGAATCACTAATATCTGAAGTTGTCATTTTATTTTTTTTATTTTATGAGTTCACCATAAATATTTGAAAAAAATTTCTCTGTTCTAAGTTTTAATTCAGTATATATTGAAGTATGTAAACCAAAGGAATAAGAACTCTTCAGATGTTCTCAATTTCTAAATGTGTAAAAGGGTCCTTATACCTAAGAGTTTGAGAACTGATTATTTAATATAATAACTTTCATCTTAAATACATATACAGTATGCTCCATCTCTTTTAAAAGAATTTTTGAGCTCTGCGTAGCTGTCTGTCCTTCTATCAACCTTTGTGTCTGTGGAGGTGTTCATCAAATACTAATGCTGGTCATTTCTGAGGGTTTTCATTTTAGGGGATAGCTAATGCTCTTTTTTTTTTTTTTTTTAAATTTGCATATGGGCAGGAGGCACCAGGGATCGAACTCCAGACCTCCAGCACGGCAGGTCGGAGCTCTGCCTGCTGAGCCACGGCAGCCGCCCGTTAATGCTCTTTTATTGGTACTTTTTATATTGAGATTGTGAATGTGTAAAAATAAAGGAGGAAAAAGTAGGCAATAAGACTACTCAAAAATATTAAAATTATCTATTTCAAAAATATCTGCTAAGTCAATAAATATACCATGAGAAACATTTGCTTTGATGATTTTTGCATCAATTTGATGTCAAAAATAAAAATTGATACTTGTATTAGTTTTCTATGCTGCTATAATAAATTTCCATAAATTTAGTGGCTTTTAACAATAGAATTATTCTCTTACTGGTCTGGACACCAGAAGTCCTAAATGAGTCTTTTGGAGCAAAAATCAATGTATCACAGGGCTGGATCCTTCTTGAAGCTCCAGGGGAAGTCCTGTTCCTTGCCTCATTCAACTTCTGCTCACTGCCAGCATCTGCAGTAAAAAGGATAGCTAAATTGTGCACATTCATTCAATGGAATGCTATAAAACAATGAAACGAATGAGCTGCAGCATGGATGCTACCCAACAAACGTAATAGTGAAAAGCAAAGCCAAAAAGAATACATGCAAAATAATATCATTAGCATGCAAATTAAAATCAAGCAAACAAACAAAAAATCTTTGTCACTAAACCTCAGGATCATGGTTACTTTTAGTGGGGGAAAGAGAGGCATAGTGATGGATAGAGCTTCTGACAATGCACATAATGTTCTTTTTCTTAGCCTGGGTGTTTACAGGAAAGGGTTCCCTTTGTAATGGTTTGCTGAGCTACGTGCTTAAAATTTGTGTGATTTTCTATATAAGTCGTTCTTCAATTAACAAAATTAAAGAAAAGGTAGAAATGCATATGTTTATGTGAGAGGTTTCTAAAATGTATGTTAAGTGAAAAGACAAATGTTGATAGAGCTGTTAATAGCATGATCTCATTTTTAAAAATAAAATTGATATGTAAATATTTTTGTGAAGATAGATGTTAGAGATTGATGATAGGTAGATAGACAGATAGATGATAGATAGATAGATGATTGAGATAGAAAAAGGAGAAAGGAAGGGAGGGAGGAAGGGGAGGAGGTAGAGGATGGGAGAGGGGAGGAGAGAGGAGGGGAGGAGAGGAGAGGAAAGGGACAGAAGAATACCTCAAATGGAATGAAGGATAGGCTGGGGATATGGGAATTCTTTCTTTCTTTTCTTTATATATTTCTTTATCTTTTCAATTTTTATAAAAGGCACACAACTTTGTAATTAAAATATAAATAACTTTTAAAATAAGAAATAATAAAAAATAGAATTTTTTAATTTAATTATGACATAAAGTTATCAAATATATAATATGTACCTGGAATTCTTCATTTGTAATTTTATTCAATTATCACAGTAGTTCTAATACTTAATTACTCTCATTCCATTTTTATATATGAGGAAACAGTTTCAAAATCGTTAAGGTCACCCATCTATGAGGAAGCAGAACCAGAAGCTTTATTCATGTCGAGTAAATGGTGCTACTACCATCCTATTCTCAATCTGCAAAAAATAATGTACATTCCTTACATGGTGCCTCAACACTGAATAAGTAATAACATTCCTATCACCCCATTAAATCATTGTTCCTTGAGAGTAAAAATATTGGTTGTTGAATGAATTATTTACATTAATTACTAACTTTAATGTTTTATTTGTCCTTTAAGGTAATGAGAAGAATTTTGGAAAACAGTTTCTTCACTTATTTCTTGTGGAAGGAAGACCCACAGTTAAATTTGGATGTGGAAGTTCTCAAAATATCTTGACTCTTTCTGCTAATTACAGCATTAGCACAAATTTATTCATCCCTATCACAATAAGGTAAGTACTTCACAGTAGTTCTTTGAACTGTAGTGTTGAGCCTAATTTTTTTTTATTTTGTTTATCTGAATAGTCACCCAAAAAGGTCCATATGAAAATTGTTTGGGGGAGTAAGCTACAAATAAATGCCTGAGATGACATCTGACATCCTCTAGTGGCAATCTTTGAAAAACCTCATGGACCAAGCGAAGAGTCAAATTATGCAGTTGAAATTGCGATCAAGTTTAAATGATCCACATAATATCTATTGAGTGGAAAAAGTACTGCCTGGAATGGAGAAAAAAATCATTGACTGCCCAGAAAAAGAAAAGTCAAGTAAAAAAGGAAAACAAACATATTATTACATTAAAATATATCTCTGGGAGATAAAGATTTCTGAAAAGTATCAGAGTTAAGAAATTCCAAGAGAGAGAAATGAATAAATAAGAAGGGCACAAACCAAGGGCATTACTGATCAAAATTTATATGTAGCAGGCAAGAACTTAGAATTTTTCATCAGTACCACAATCTAAAGATAATGCCTTCCCCTCCAAAGGTACTCTGTGTCAATGGCAAATAACATTTTGTGATTGAGTATTTCTGTTAGATAACAATTGGATAAGTTAGTCTAATCAGCAGGAATCTTAGCTAGGCTGACCTATGAAAGTTATATAAATCAACCAAACTTTCCCAGGGTCCACATCAGTCTGAAAATAAAATCAAGGAAATTGACACCATTCGAAAAGTAAACTCCTTACAGGCAGAGACAATATTTTACTCATTTTTAATGCAGTTAGCAGGGCATCTGACAGGTAGGAGAGGCTCAATAAATGTCTGAATGAATAAAGAAATGAGACTGGGCAATTTGGTTGGTTACAACAAGAAGGCAATGAAATTACCCTAAAGTAACGAAATTATTATTTGTAAATTAGGTATACCCTTTTGGAACACTGAAATGGACCTAAACCATGTTCAACCATCTCTCCTATAAGTGCTTGCTGTTGATGACAAAAAAAAAAGGGCCAGATAAAAACTTGAAAAATGTATAAATAGATTTAAAAAGCATTTCCTTTTAATAAGTTTTTTCTCATGTCACCATTTTATATAAGAAATAGCACAATCAACCTTTTAGTTAAGGTATATTGGAGAGGCTGGAGGGAAGTGCCTGAGAATGTAGAGCTGTGTTCCAGTAGCCATGTTTCTTGAAGATGATTTGATTATGATATAGCTTTCGCAATGTGACTGTGATTGTGAAAAACTTGCATCTGATGCTCCTTTTATCTACAGTATGAACAGATGAGTAAAACCTATGGATTAAAAATAAATAATGAGGGGAACAAATGTTTAAATAAATTTAGTAGATTGAAATGTTAGTGATCAATGAAAGGGAGTTGTAAGGGGGAAAAATAGGGGAAAAAAGACTAAAATATATTGGGGAGATGGAAATATTGGCAGTCAATGAGAGAGAGGGATAGGAGATATGGTATGGTATGGTATGTATGAGTTTTTTTCTTTTTTCTTTTTATTTCTTTTTCTGAATTGATGCAAATGTTCTAAGAAATTATCATGGTGACAATACTGTGACTTTTTGATTTGTATACCGAGAATGGAATGATCATATGGTAAGAATGTTCATGTTTGTGTGTTGTTATGTTTAAAAAAAAATTTTAATTAATTTTAAGAAGGCTGATCCTAGGACTGTATGTTTTCAATTAAATCATTAATTAAAAAAAAAATTCTGAGTGCCTATCTGCTAAACATTCTCTCAATGTATCTTAATTTTTGTATCTCTCATTTCTCTTTGTATTTCTTCTGTTTTTAATTTTAATTTCAATTTATTCACTTAACAAATGGTTCTTATTTTGGTGACACTATACCATGCTCCTGGAATTCAGCAGTGAGACTAAAGAGACAAAATCCTAATTGTTTTGTGTTTAAAGTGACAGAGATTGACAAGTAATCACCCTATTGAGAAAATAATTAGAATTTGAATGTGTTGGAAATGAAAGAAACATGATGGAAGGTGAACAATCACAAAACAGGCTAGAGAGACTTGGAAAGTTTTCTAAAAAATGAGCAAAAGTACCCTTTGTAAAAATAGGCAAAGGAGTGTACATGTGTTCCAGGCAGAAAGAAGAGCATGTGAAACGACCAGTGGAAAAGACTGTGGCATATTCAGAGATCCAAAGTACATGGGCCATTGTACATGGAACCAAGAAGAGAAGGGTTTGATTAGTCTTGAAGGACAAATCTTGCAAGTTCAGTAGTTGGCAAATGCCATAGGGCCCTGCGGCCATCTTGTGAATGCAGAGAGCCGGTCAGTTGGCTATTGTAGTGGGTCAAGTAAGAGTGACTTGGACTGGGTGGCTGCCGTGGCTCAGCAGGCAGAGCTCTGACCTGCCGTGCTGGAGGTCTGGAGTTCGATCCCTGGTGCCTCCTGCCCATATACAAATTAAAAAAAAAAAAAAAAAAAAAAGAGTGACTTGGTCTATAGAGGTGATGGGGAAAATCTGACTGTTTCAAGACATAATTAGGAGGTAAAATGGGCAGTACTTGTGGCTGATTGAATTCCAGGAGTGAAAAAATGAATCTAGAGCTCAGAAGCGAGGTCTAGATGGGTAATACAGACTTATGAGTCATCAGTGCTCAGATGTTAATTGAAATCATGATCCTGGATAAGAGGGTAGAGTGAGAGAAAGAAGACTGCAGGAGACCAAGTCTTGAGGGGCTAATATTTAATAACTTAGAAAAAGATGAAACTATTAAAAGTCTGAGAAGGAGTAAACAGTTATCAGAAATAGGAGGCAAACCAAGAGAGTGAAGTATTAAGAAAGGTTTGGATAAATTTATCAGATACTCCTGATAGTCCATTACTGTCCACATTATTCCATAACCTGGAGAATTTCTAGTAGAGGGATGGACTCAGAAGTCAGCTTGGAGTGTATGGAAGAAAGAGTGGGAGATGCCAAAATTGGAATGATAAGTATAGTGAACTCTTTCAGGAAGTTTTGTTTTGAATGTGTAAAAAGAGGTTAAGTGTCAACTGGAGGGAAATGAGGAATCAAGAGTGAAAAAATTAAGATGAAGGAATTGTGAACGTGTTTATTTGTTGACTGGAATGGATTTGGGTTGAGTGAAAAGAGTTTATACATAGAAAAATAAAGATTAATTGAGAAATAAAATCCTTTAAAATTTTGGAGCAATGTGATAGAAAACACAGACGAGAATAGTCCTGTCACACACAGGGCAAACATGCAGAGGCTATTGATTTCTGTCTTTGTGTGTGTCCCTGATGTCTGGCTTACTTTTTAATTTATTCTTCTCTGTCCAGCTGTTTATGTCACATTCCCTCTATGTCATGTTCTCTCCACTTCTCTCATCCTTAACCGACCATAATTTAGAATTAAAAGGGTTTTTCTGTACAGCTCTCCCTACCTGTTCTAATTCTCACTAACAGAACTTTTCCTACCAAAATTTGGGATAAATTTCCTCTTAAAAAAACATGGGAATTAGATTCCTTTTTTAATTATATGAATTCTGATGGAATTTATTCCACATTTAAGTGGTTCTTGATATTTAAATGCCCATGGTATGTTTGACAAGAATTTATTTTCAGAAATTAATGGACTGAACTTTGAGATATACAAGTAAAGGATGGCTTTTATAATTTTGTTATTAGTCATCGAGAATAAACACATTAAGTATTTCCTTCTAATAAATCTACATTATGTCTGTAGGACATATGGCAGAAATAGAACAAACGTGAATAAGCCACTTGTAGTGATTGAGGTCAATTCAGTATCAAGACAGAAGTTCTTCTTAAATGAAATGGAGCAGAGATCACAATTCTACAGATACATTGTAATTCATACTCATGCACAGTTTGTCTTTCATTTCAACAAATTTTGAAGGGATCACATAGAAAGAGCTATTGGTTTTCACAAGGGTTATTCTCTTTGTGGGAAGTTCAGAAAAACTGTCTTACTATATATATATATATATAAAAGTTTCTGAAGTTTTTTAATTTTCATGTCTTTCCTCCACAAAGGCTGACTCCATACACAGTATATTATTCCTAAAGAATCCCTGTATTTTTTCTTTTTGGTGATTTACTGGGTTATCTGCATATTTTAATGACACACAGACTATTCCACCTTCCTTAAATTCCAACATCTCATACATCAATATTTCCTCCAAGATTCACCCAAGGATGCAAAGTAATCTATCTACCTCTAGGGAATACTCTAATATCTAATAATTTATTTTTGGTTAACAAACCCTTAGGGTAGCCAAAGCCAAGTGGTCATTGGCCTCGATTTCCATGACTGCCAATACCACCCCGTCGCAGTTATCTGCTGTTGAAGAGCGGAGTAGTGTAAAGGAATGGGTAATGGATAGTTTAAGACCAATCAGACAGAGGCTGCACAAGTTTCTCATAGTTGCACAACAAGAATCCTAGTGCTTGTTAAAGCCCAAATATATATTATGTAAAAACACTGGAAGCATTTTTATGACCTTACTTTTAAGTCTTTAATACAGAAAACAAAGCAAACAAAAACTTCGGTGGTATTTTGTAAATGAACTGATTATTTCCTCCTATCAATCTTATTAATTTTAAGAGCTAAAACATCTCTATATGTGTATGTGTGTGTGTATACGTATATATATACAGATTACTTTTTATTCCTTTTAATTGACTCACATTTTTTATTAAGAAGGTAGATAAAATGCTCAGTATATTGCAAATCCAGCATAAACTCCCAAAGAAGGGAAGTAAAAGGGATTCTAAAACTTATTTTAATTATATCAGATGAAGAGATTTACTAGAAAATAATTTATAGAAAACATAAGAATGGAATAAAAACTTCTTATAAAGAGCATATTTAATTTGTCAAAGGCCTCTCAAGACATCAGAATCCAGTGCCTTGCCGTTTTCCCACTTACATTCTCTATTTGTATAACAGAGAATTTTGTATCGGTGCCCACCTGCTATTAACCTATACCCCTGCATGGAGAATGAATAGGAGACCACACAAGTTCATTCAGGAAGAAAGAATATCCACACTGTATTAACTACTATGATTTTGAAAGTAACTCAAAATGTCATTTATGTTTCTGATTTTCTAAAATATATAAAGGTTTTTCACACTTTTCTATTAGTTCCTATTATATAAGCTACGGATTTCATGCCTTTAGTCTTAGAGCTAAGAAACTATGTAATAGTGAGAACCTTCACTTTTTGAAACAGATGGTGACTTTTGAACTGTGCTAAATCTATAAGATATTAGATTTATTCATAAAACGTTGCCATGTCAATATGGAAAGTTTGGCAAGCTTTTCATCTTAAAAAGGTCAGACTTCATCACTTCAATATTAATTTCTGTAGCTCTTCCATCAACTCCCCCAGCTGGTATTTCTTAGAGGAAATATAGGAAAACTGAGCTTAAAGAGGAAACACAGCATAATACTTCATTATTAAATTGACAGGCATATAAATAAATAAATCTACGTATCGCTTTTATTCTTTAATCCATACATAACATCGCAGTTCTCTACTAGCCGGACAGAAATAATAGTGCAATTTACATGTATTAAAATGTGAAGATCCACAGTGACTAAAATTTCTTACATTACATATGCTTAAGAAAACCTCTAAAGAATGCCTGTGGGCCTACAAATTGGTAATTTCAGCATTATTTATGATTATTGGATAGAGTACTAGTCTGTAAAATTATAACTAAAATGTGCACATATTTTGAGAAACAAGGAAATTAGGTATCAGTTTTGTAGTTAGTGATGTAGAAATGGAATGGAGCTTTCTGAACAAAGATATCATAATCTGAATCTGAACCTGGGTCCATACAGTATGTTGATTGAGTAATATGTCAGTAGATTCTACCAGCCAGCTTGATATAGAAAAGTATATTCCAAGTAATTGACTTAATTGACTATGTAATCATATTTGCTCATCTTAATTGTCCATTTCAGTTTAAAATATCAAACTGGAATGGCTATTAGCAAAGCTGCAAAAGTGAAAACTCAGATCCACATGTCTTCATCTTCTGGTAGGTTGAGATGAGGAGACAGAAGAGAGAACTGGTTGACCCTCAGGTCCTGAGAGAAACCACAGAGATGCTACTGAGGAGAAAGGGAGATTGCAGTTGGAAAGTACATCTATAATGTGGAGTGGGAAATAACTTGGAACATCAAAAGAGCTATAGCTAATGCAGATTCACAATAAATTAAAATAAAAGCAAAAAACTCGTATGTGCACTAGCAATGGACACTGAAAAAGGTTTCAGATTTCTTCATGCTTTATTGTTAGTGCTGTATTTTGAACACTATCAGAAAGGACTATTAAGGAAATTTGAATTAATCTTGTGCAGTGGTAGAGTGTTCAGCAAAATGAATTCCAATCACTAAAATGTGATTCTAAACTGTGTGCTGTCCTTCATATTTAAGACAAGATCTTTGTAGTTATATAAGAAGGTAACAGGAACCAAATGAATTAGGGGCAAATTGAACATATGGTAGTTTGGCCAGGAAAACCATAATTGATAGAGTCAGAATATACTTCGTCACAAAAACAATTAAGTAAAAAGAGATTAAACATGTTGAAAACTGGTTAAAAGATTCATGAAGAAATAACAAGGGACTTTTTGTTTACTAAGTAGGGGAGTGGTGGTTTAACCATGTGGACTTAAATTTCATATATTTTACACCCTTATTCTGTAGGTCTTATAGCTCTTACTAACTGGGTTACATCGATGTGGTTAGAAGATGTTTTATTACCACCTTAAAATGGCCTTGAGGGACGATACTTAACATAAAAATTATTTAAATCCCATTCCTAGCAATAGACCTCAATCTTTGACTACATATTTATCTTAATTAATTCCTTTAAAATAATTTATACTGAATGGACTCAAATACATATACCATTCTATTTATAAAAAGGCCAACCACCTAACTTCCTAAAACTGTATAGCCTTCCTAAGAAAGCGTTCTCCTCAACAAATTAGCCATGACTTCAATATATTAAATAAAAAGCAGATCTATATTGAGATAAATTGTTTTACAATTTAACATCTGTGAACTCTGTTCCACCTAACACATAACTCAGTTAAGAATAATTTAACACTTTTCAAAAGATTTATTAATTTTTTTAAATTGAAAGTGGTTCCATAAAGAGGTACTGGTACTGAGCCAAACTGAACTTAATAAATATAGAACAAAAACTGTTAATATTTCTTGAGATAATTTATTCTAAAGCTTGCAAGAGACACAGTAAATTCCTCTTGTAATGTATTTGATATAGAATTCTGTTCTGGCACCTCTTACATTTTAACTTCGTAATAGCAGAACTGATTCAAATTGTCAGTAATGTCTGAGCTTCAAATCCTGCAAAGACAAAATGTAACATAGATTTAAAAAAAGAGGAGGGTCGAGGGCGAAACCTTTTAACAAATGTTCTAAAAGAGGAATTTCCTCTATCTCATGATGGCTTAATGCCTACCTTATATCCAATGGCGTCTGCTAATTTACATAGAATTTCTGAGGGGCAGAAGTTCCCAATCATATCTGATGGACTTGGGTGACCTCAGTCATATAATGACACACATCCCTGCCACTATGGTGAAGTAGCAGAGTTCAGCTTTCCAGGATCAGGGTAAAGGAGAACCCCACCTCTTCCAACACCTAAGCTTCTGAAAAGATGATGGAAACAGAGTTCCAGCTTGGCATAACTCCTGTGTAGAATTCTTGGAACAAAAAAATTCTTGGCTTGGTTAGGCAGAGAAATCACCGATGAGTAAATCTGATGCTTAGACACACATGTGCAAGCAGTCCTGGGGATTCATAAGTACATTTTCAGAGGAAAATTCTTTAAAGGATCGCAATTCCTGCAGTGAAGAGGGTAGGTTTTCAGCCACTGAGGCTTATTAACTAATAACCTAGGTCATATATTTAGAAATAGACTCTCTGCTGTGGAGATTTGCATGAAGGAAGTTTATTAGGGAGTGCTCTCGGGAACAACAGCTATGAAATAATGAGGGAAATATTATTAATGAGAGGGAGAGGTTAAATTGCAAAGGAGTTGCAACAGAGGCTTTGCTAATCCTGATTCTGGAGCTAGGATAGCTCTTCAGTTTCCTGAGTTGAGTCAAGGTAACAAGGCCTTTGCATTCATTACTGTTCTCAGGGCATAGAGGTGTAGAACCTTGAACAAGAACTTGCTTTGGCTAAGGGCAATTCCCCGAGAAGAAATGAGCTGTGATCCAGCAGCCACTGGGGATATTAGGTCCTTGGTTGTGATGGGGAACTGTGGACAACACACCACAGCATCTACCGCAGCTGGTGAGGCTCATAGCTACATCTGCACAGAACGGCTGGTAAAGACCGTGACACC
>PVIY010002087.1:31727-133963 GCA_004026745.1 Myrmecophaga tridactyla
TCACTTGTTGGGATTGACCTGAAGAAATATTGACTCTACGGAAGAACAGCCAAATACTAATCATCCAAAACCCAAACTGCCAATTTTGTAGACATGCATCGGCATGGATGTAGTTAACCACAAATAATGTCATTCAATGATGTGTCATTAAAACAGAGAGCGCTACGTAAGTAGAGGAGACCTGAGTGTTGGATAAAAGGATAGATCTTCACAGGCTCATTCAGATTCTGTGTGAAGGCACAAGACACCTGAAGGGCAAATCCTAGGAATGGGGAAGTGAGGGAGTTAAGAACTCTTGGTAAAACTCCAAAAAATCTTATACCTGTTTCTTACTTTGACACATAAAGTTTAGTAATACTCATTTTCTGCTATACAGGCTGCTGTATCATCTGTATGAAAGTTCTCTGAAAAGCATCAAGTATCCCTCAACTGAATAATATTATTATTATGCTTTATCATCCATATAGGTCTATTTCTTCTATTGCTGTCCTAAGACTAGAAAAATTGCTCACTACTTTTTATTTTATAGCATCTCATTAAAAACACTTCATAAAAACTTTAATGAGGTTTTCTACAGATATTTCTTCTTCCAATTAAATACACTTAATTCCTCATGGTTTTGTTCTCTAAGCATTTAATTATTTTTAGCTACAATCTCCTGGATCTTTTCCAAAGTTTTTCACAGCCTTCTCAGTTGAATTTTATGTGCTGATTCCATTTTTTTGAATGGTTGGGAGGATCAAATACATCATCTATTTTTCTTCTTCTCTGGAATTTTCCTGTAGATTATTAGAAGCATCATTTTATAATCTACAGGAAGGTCTCAAAAATCAAGTATATCAGACAACTTTTATTAAAAGTGTATTCTAGGGGGTGCAAGAGTAATTCAGTGGTAGAATTCTCGTCTACCATGAGGGAGACCCGGGTTCGATTCCCCGCACCGCACCCCACCCCCCAAATTCAATGAATGGTGCTGCTATAACGGGATAATCACATGGAAAAAGACTGAAATGTGACCCTCACCATACAGCATACAAAAAAAAGTGTATTGTGGGTATTGTTCAAGGCACATAGCTAAGTGAGATGCAATACGTATTGTGGAAATAAAGTCCTCCCTCATCTAGTCCATCATTCTGCCTCTTGTCAGACATTTCTCCTTTGTATTCATTGTATAGACATTCTCAGGTTGTCTGTTTTTTGGAAAGTTGCCAGACAAAAACCGTGACAGCTATATGATCACAATATATCCTCCAATGTGTCTCACCAAATCTGTTCAAGAAGGTTTTATGACAGCTAATATATATTTTGTCTGAAGCATGAGATGTTCTCACTGGCTTATTCTGAAAGCCACTGCCCTTGTCAGTGTTGATTGGGCAGTTAGTAGGGTGATTCATGCACTAAGCTTTGGTGGAAGTGTTTTTAAGATTCCTTGTTTGCTAAGCTTACCTCCTTTTATACTTTGATAGGTGGGGAAGTGATAGGCCTGGAGCTAACAGAGGCTAGGCTTGATAAATGCTATAAAAATGCAGGTGATCAGGGTCACAGAATGGGCACAAGCTTTCCTATCTGTACTACAGATTTGTTGCCAGGACAGCAGGGGAGAAGATTTTCCAGATGATTGGGTGCTGGACATATAAGTGTCTGGTAAGTATTGAGCCAACCAACAAAACAAGAATTTTTTTTACAAGGATATGCTTAAAACTTCACCTCCATAACAATAATATCATTCATTTGTTCATGCCCACTACCAGCTATGTAATAAAAGGGAATCATGCTAAATGCATTTATACACGATTTCATTTAGTCTTTACAATATCTCTATGTGATAGTTATGATACCCATTTAATAGGTGAGGAAACTGAGGCTTACATGAAAATAAGTAATTTATCTAAAGTCATATCACTAATGAGTTACCCATCCAGGGTTCCCAAATGGACTTCATTACTCTAAATCCCTAATATTTAAATGCCATGCTACGCAGTTCATTGTTGAAAGATTTCCCTTCCTGAAATACTCCTTAAATTTAAGGTCATTCTTAAATCAAAGAATTTATAAGGAACCCCCCATCACTTTTTTTTTCCAAGGACAAATTATATGGTTTATAATCCTTGCTGGTGCATCTTTAACCTCCTCTAATAGCCAACACAAACTATCCCATTACATTGAAGCCACAGCCCTGACACCTCAGCATAGAGCCAACCTTCCCCAGCACACCTGTCTTAACTAACATTACAGTTCCTCCCCTGAAATGCTCTCTCTGTTCTGGTCTACTAAATTTCACACTAATCTTTATACAAGCCCCACCTCCTTCTGCAATATAGGCTAGAATGATCCAAACTCATACTCATCTTCTGAGCATACTTATGTTTTGTGATGTTCTCTATTGGTCTTTTGAATAGATCTTTGTCTCATTTCTAAAACCAAACAATAAATTGTTCAAACATCTCTTCCCTTTGTCATCCTTAAACAACTGTAAAAAAATGCTATAATAGAATAACTATTTATTAAAAGATACGTCATACGTAAAACTGAATTAACACAGAATAAACAAATATTTAAGGGGGAGAATGCAACCTAAAGAAAGAAAAGTAATTCAATAGAATTCATCATGAAATCTTCATAAAAGCAATCTGTTTTAAACCAGGATTGGAAAAAGGTAAACCTTATGGATGTCGAGCTTTTTAAAGAGCTTATTTAAGCAGTATGTTTGGCAAATGGACCATCACAAAAAATAAAATGAATATTTCATATAAGAAGTTAGAAAATAGAACCAAACCTAAAATGAAACTCCTGAAATTAAGCTGAAAAAAAAAATAGAAGTGCATTAGTTGAGGGACTTCAAGGACAGATGGGGAGGTTATGAGAGGTTATTACTTTTTTTATTAAAGAAAATGGTTAGATGATGATATTAATAAGAAAATAGCTAACATGAAATAATCTCTTACTACTTTCCAAACCTACTTCTAAGCTTTTTATCTGGATTTATTTGCTTATTCCTAATAGCTATCTACCCAGTGAAATACTATTATACTCTTTTAAAGAAGAGGGAATTGAGGCACAAGGAAGTCACACAGAAAGTTTCAAATCAAGAAATCTGAACCCATTGCACAACTCTGAATCACTACCTAATATACCATATACTATACTATCTTTAATAAATGGAAGCAAAATGCACTTTGCACATTGCAGGAAACCCTTGAGAAATATTCAATATTCTTCATTTACCTTTTTAATTCCAAAATTGGCTTTATCAAGTTAGTGAACCAAATTTTGAAAATGCAACTGATTATTATAAAAATAAAGTGTACAAAATCTAAGTATTTTTTAATTTTTTACTTTCAACTTTGCCTCACACAGTTGCCACATTTTTTTGTTAGTGAATCTCACAAAATGAAATTTAAAATGATACTCTAATTGTGACATCACAATGAAAGGAAAATCGAATCAATATACCATTTTTCAATTCTGGCATTAACAAAAGAGGTTGATAGAATTATCTGTACTTAACCCACGAAATATATAGCTATGGTAAACTAAGGATGTTTTAAAGATGTTTATCACTTATATGCTGCTATATACTTATTGCAAATAAAACTTTTTATGTATTGCTGCTATGAAAAAGCCAAGACGTTCTGTTACTTAAAATTCATTAGGTGATAATTGTTGGTTACTGTGCAGAAAGTTTTTAGATGAAATATTTTCATCCTTGAAAATTACATAGGTTATTTATGTTATTTATGTTAGAGATATATTTTTTAAAAATCCAGAAAGGCAGGAAAGTTCAACACATTTTCCTCCCTGTCTAATAAGTGGAGGGTTAATTATTACAATGAATATTTATTTCAATTAAGTAAAATATTGACACAGACTAATATGTTATTTTTCAGATTTTTTTTAACAAGACGATGGCATTCTTTTAGATATGCATTGCCTCTGAAATCAAGTTATGATGAAGTAGATTTGTGTAAAGTCATTCAATTCACAGAATAAGGCAGAGAAATATAAACTACAATTTTTTTTTATTATTTGAGAGTTGCATTAAAATATCATGTGTGATGCTCAAAATATTTCTAGGTTCTTATTTAAAGAGTTTTCATTGATGGACTTATTGCTAGATGCTGGAATCAGAATAGTGATATCTATGTTATAAGTAATGATTTTAGTAGATCCACTGAGAAGATGGCAAATTTCATATCTAAAATTTTACTTTAATGGTCCAAAATACTTAAGCATCCAGACAAAATATACATTTGCTTCTTTCTAAAATAGTTGAATGTTAGACCTAAAAGATAAAAATAATCTATTCCAACCCCATTCATTTCTCTGCTGGAGAAACTTCTGCCAAAGGAGTAAAAAGGGACTTGCTTGAGGTCGCATGACTCAAGGCAAAGTAGAAAGCTTAGGCTGAGCATGAACATCCAGTCTTTTCTCCCCTGCACTCATCTGTTAGGTCTACCTTTATAGGTGGCATGGTGCTGTCTTTATCTTTCGCCTTTGTGTGACCTATGTTTTACTTCCTATTACATACAGAGAAAAGAGTTATAGTTGTTCATTCATTGTGTCAAGCCCACAGAACTATTGACCCTTCCCTTTATGAAAAGATCAGGAAGACCAAATCAATTATTTATCTGGCCTAAACCTGGCCTGGAGCATCTCTTTTCATGAAAAAAAAAAATCATGCTCAATTCTCTGGTCATCATAGGCGAAAATGTATGAGCTTGGTTAACAAAGAATCATAGAATCTTAGAGAATCTTAGTGCGGTCAAGTCTCTACTCCTGTTCCCCAAAGCACATAAGATTCCCATCTACCTTGAACTTTGAGAGTAATATCTGAGTATTTACAATAATGGAAACATGCTACCTCAGAAAACATCATGTTTCAGGGTTTTAGAGTCTGTAGATGTTAAGGCTTATTTACAGAATGTAAATATATTTTCCCTTGCAATTTGATGGCATTTGTCCTAAACCTGCTCTTGTACAGAAAAAAAAAAAAGAAGAAGAAAAGAAAAATGAAAAGCATAAATCTGCAAATCTATTCTATTTTCTTTTTTTTTTTTTCTAGACAAACCTACAAACGCTCATGCCTACTCAAGGTTCCATGCACTTGTGGTGTTCAATTAAGCTGTCCACATAAGTTATACTAGGAAATGCACTAATCAAAATATATATTTTGTACCAAATAAACATTTTCTATTTAACAGTTCTTAACTATTTCCTTAACCAGGTAAGCAGTGATCCTTTTTTCTTATCACCGTTTTTCCCTAGCACCTAATTTAGGCTAGGATGTAGGTATTTTTTCATTTAATGATGTTTATGTATTGTGCCTAAATTTCAGCTCTAAACTAAATATTCCCAACTTCTAACCCATTCCTTGCTTAGCATGATTTGAAGGCCCCTTACCATCCTAATTATTCTCTAACAACATTCCTCAATGTGTCAGCTATTATATAATATGACACAGAGAAAAGAACTCAGTATTTTCCACATAATGTAAAAGTGGATGGCAAAAATGAGATTAAATACAGTTAAAAAGGAATGCGCTTGCTTTTTTCAATTTTCAGACCATTCAGATTGTGTTGTTAGTCAACATAAGGTCTTTTTCATTTAAACTGCCTGAAGTTACTCAAGTTGCTTAGTCGCACTGTTAATACGTAAGCATCCTCAGGAGATGTAACACAGCAAGCAAGGTTCTCAGGAGATGTAACACAGCAAGCAAGGTTCTCAGTCACTCACAGCCTGCAGCCAATTTCTTCCATCAGATATAATTTCTCCTAATTCATAGCTGAAAACAGCAAACCGAAGGGATGGAGGTTTCAGAGATGGTATAGAGGATTTGTAACTTGTGGTACTTACAGGAGATCAGGACTTGGTGCAGCCCTCAGTTAAGGGGCCAGAGTAAATAAAAGTTTTGGGGAATGAAAAGGAAAAGGGCCAATGTGGGAGTCAAGCACAGGAAGGCATTTGGTATGACACTATGTGCTGGTTTGAAAGAATGTATGCCCCCTAGAAAAGTCATGTTTTAATCAAAATCCCATTTCATAGAGGTAGAATAATCCTTATTCAATACTGTATGTTTGAAACTGTTATCAGATCATCTCCCTGGATGATGTGATTTAGTCAAGAGTGGTTGTTAAACTGAATTAGGTGACATGTCTCCACCCATTTGGATGGGTCTTAATTGGTTTATTGGAGTCCTATAAAAGGGAAAACGTTTTGGAGAATGGGAGGTTCAGAGACAGCAGAGAATGCTGCAGCACCACAAAGCAGAAAGTCCATCAGTCAGCGCTTTGGAGATGAAGAAGGAAAATGCTTCCCGGGGAGCTTCATGAAGCAGGAAGCCAGGAGAAGAAGCTAGCAGATGACACCGTGTTTGCCATGTGCCCTTCCAGATGAGAGAGAAACTCTGACTGTTCACTGTGCCTTTCCACTTGAGAGAGAAACCCTGAACTTCATCTGCCTTTTTGAACCAAGGTGTCTTTCCCTGGATGCCTTAGATTGGACATTTCTGTAGACTTGTTTAATTGGGACATTTTCTTGGCCTTAGAACTGTAAACTAGTAACTTACTAAATTCTCCTTTTCAAAAGTCATTCTGTTTCTGGTATATTGCATTCCAGCAGCTGACAAACTAGAACACACTAAGAAAAAATTTTCTCCCTATTCATTTATTTTCAGTATATATCATTTAGTAAATTTGGAGTCTCCTAGGGGTCAGGTCATCTGAAAGCCTTTGGTTATACAGGGGAGGGGTGTTTTAGTTCCCTAGTTTGCTCAAGAAAATTCTGTGCAATGGGTTGGCTTAAATAATGGGAATTTAAATAGCTCATAGTTTTGAGGCTAAAAGAAAACCCAAATCAAGTGTCTTCAAGGCAGTGCCTCCTTCCTGGAGACCAGTATTCTGAGGCTGACTGCCGGGCAATCTTGTCACCTGTCACATGGTGGGGCACATGGCACCATCCTCTGGTCTCTCCTGTCTCTTCTGAGCTCCATCAATGTCCAGCTTCTTGCTTCCTGTAGTTCTTTTTTTGCTTATCTGAATTCCACTCCACTTATGAAGGACTCTGGTAAGACATTTAAGACCCATCTTGATGGGCTGGGCCACACCTTTTCAACTGAAGTAGCTTCATCAAAAGCTCCTGCTAACAATGGGATCACACCCATAGGAATAGATTAAATATAAGAATGCATTTCTCTGGGGTACACATAGCATCAAACCACCACAAGAGGGAACATGTAGTCATGCTGTGATCAAATTTTCATCTTAATATGGTAGAAAGATTAAAAAAATAAGTTAACAATAAATTATGTAATGATTTTGATAAATTCTGCTGGTGAGAAAAGATAGAGTATAATGGGGAGGGGATAGAGTTTTTCCTTAAATAAAAAGGTCAGAAAAGAACTCCTTGAGAAAGGGGATGACCAGAGAGATAAAGATGAGAAGGAGCATGACATTTGAAGAATGTGGCAATGGATGCAGGTATAGGTATAGATATATAGATACAGAAATGGAAATTGATACAGATATAAACATATCTCAGTTAAAGGAAGAACTCAAGGTAATGACTACTAACTATAATAACATGCTACCAAATTTGGCATACACTATAAGTTCCTTTTCAGCACACTATTATTTCCCCTAACATGATGTCAGAAAGTCACTGTTTCCACTGCCTCAGGAGAAAAACCTCCTCGCAGATAAATCTGCCTGGGCATAAATTGTCCATTTGGAGTGTATGCTACTCTTTGCAAAGTGGCTGACTTTCTACCAAGCTAGATGCAATAAAACAGGCTGCTGTTTTTGAAGCCCAATTTTATTTATCTTTTTGGCCTTTCATAGCTATTTTAGGACCTCATTGCAATCTGTCTTTAGGTGAACCAGGGTTCCCCTACAGGGATAGGAGCACCCATGTTAGTATTTTAGTCAATTGGATGGTGACTTGTCTGGTCCCTCAGCCAATTGCCCCCTGGAACTCTGCATGGGAATTCTTCTTGTATATATCTTACAGGTCACAGTTTGGACTAGTACAAGCTGTATGTAGGTATGTGTCTTCTGCAAATCTATGAAACACCCTCACCTCTATCTGCTTCTGAGACTCCAGAAACCATTTACCTGGAGTTCAACATCTTTGGTTTCTACTGTCTTTCAAAATGGTGTCCAAATTCAACCTGATATGAATAAATTAATCTTCCATGATGTGGTCAATAATATGCTGAGTACTATGGGATATAGAAAAGTTAATCACAAACATATCATAAAAGTATGTTATGATAATAATACGTTAATAATACGCATGCTGAAGTTGAGGTGAAATGCATTATTTTGCAATGTGTCAAAAGAAAGATGAAAAATGAATGGATAGAGGGATGTATATGTGATAAAGCAAATATAGCAAACTGTTAATCATGGGATCTAAGCGACTATGTGAGTATTTGCACTGTGCAATTCCTTTAATCTTTCTGTATGCTTAAAATTTTTCATAATGAAATGTTGGGAGCAAAAACAATGACTCACTGCATACCTGGAGCTTGCCATTTAAGTGGGCGTTTACATAGTGACACATGAAACAATGAGATGTAAGTAATAACCTTACTGTGAGGTACTGAATTTAACTGTATAAGGTATTTAGAGATAAATCAATGTGGACTGACATGAGGAAGAAGAATCACTTGAGACTTAAAGATTTTGCAGAATTTTAAAAGATGGAGGGAAAAAGAATGAGGATTTTGAGTGGCAGAAACAGCATGAGAAACACATGGAGGCTGGTACAGAATGATGTGCATTTAGGAGAAAAACACCGAGTCTGGTGGGGAATAGGTAAAAATAAGTTTGGTTACACATAGGAAGGCTAGAACATGTTAAGTCATGGGATGGGCAGGAAAAGAAATGATTCCTTCTCTTACCTAGTTTATAATACCTGGGCTCATTAAGAGGAAACGGAGATCAGATTTAGAAACAGAATGGTCAGACAATCTTTTAGAAGTGTACGAAGAAAATTATAGGATAATGATAAGATCCTGAAAGAATGTTACAGACACCCAAGTTAATCATTCTCAGGATTTTAAAAGTTTAGGGCCATTTTGATCAACATTTTACTGCATTAGATATTGCAATCTAATCACATGTCACATTGGTATTATGACATTTCAAATCCCTCCTTTCCAAGGCAAAGGGTTCTACTGCTTTAGCTCTTTTTTTTTTTTTTAAGCATTTTATTTTGAGATACTTTCAAACCAATACAGGACAGTTACAAAAATAATACAAACCCAAATAATAATAATAAGACAAACTCCTGCTTTAGCATTTCCTGGGCCTAACTCGGACCATTATAAAGCAGGGCATGTTAGTACGCTGTCAGCTCTCTCTTTCTCATGCCAGCTTCCCTCACCCAAGCAGAGAACAATGCAGGGCCAAAATCACAATGGATTTCAACACAGTCAGTTATGGAAATGTCAGAATGCATTATAATTGTATGTGGTAACTCAAGAACTGAAGTAAAAGCTCAAGAACTAGGTTCAGAAACCTGGCTATGCCCCAGGAATCCAGATCATTCTATTCAGCATGCAAAGATAGGATAAGTATATTCCAACAGTTTTCAATTCCATTTCAAATTCAGAATCAAAGGAGAGTACCTTTGAAGGGACCAGCTTGTTTTGTAGCCCATCCCTTGACTAGACAAAGTCGCCATTTAGTTTCCCAAAGCAGGTGACACCTCCTGGGAAACACATGAGAAGGGATGAATCATATGATCAATCTTATAGGATTATCCAAGGGCCAAACAAGGTAAACACAGTGAAAGGGAATTCAGAACTTGTTTACTATGTGACAAACACTGTTAAAATATATTTCACAAATATTAATTCTCATGATCCTTTTCACAATTCTTCAAGATTTATATAATTAAATTTTGCAGCTCACACTTTAAAACTTAACTCAAAATTTACAAGAAACCCTTCTGCTTATTTTGTCAGCATTGTCCTGCCTGGGTTGTAAATGCTCACCAGTGATTTTGAAAATCATCCACTTGAAAGTTTGAGCCCTGTCTTCCCATTTCTCAATTTTCTAGGTTGTCTCTGTTGATATGATCAGTTTTGCATGTGTTTGTTTTGTTTTTATTTTATGTTGGTGACAGCACTTCCATTAGTTTTTCTTTCCCTACCAGAGAACTACCCTTGCTACCAGCCTCTGGTCCCTATGTGGACTGATAGATTTGTTACTATTCCCCAAAATAATCCATGATATTATTTCCACCACAATTTTATCTTACTTCTTTCATTTTTACCTAACGTCATGCTTTAAAATTAGATATGGAAACTGAAAAGACTCTTTATCTAGGGAAAGGGTGCCTGATTTTATTGATTGGTTAATTTTGGATATGGAATAATGAGAAGGAAAAGAGCCATTGAAAGGGTGGAATACCCTCAGTATACCAGAGTGGAGGTATCTGATACAGGTGCCCCATTTCCTCATTAACACCCAGCACAGCTTACTGTGAGACTAAAGTCCCAGAATAAATTTTCTGGGACTGGCAAGTTAAGCTTGACCTCAGCCCTACAACTTTCAAAGAGAATAAAAAATATAATGAGTCACCAAAATCATGACCTTCCATCAGACCTCACCTCATTTCTAAGGCAAGGATCTGGAAATTGCAAATACAGAACCAATTTTTCCAGGAAAAAAACCCAATTCTGATGATTAAAAATATATACAATAATAAAATGCAAATGTCATGGTGTGATAAGCTGATTTTCTTTTATAGGATAAATGCGTAAGGAGAAAAGACAGGACTTTCTAGTCAGTCATTCCTTGATTGAGAAGAAACTTTAGTAGCTTTTGGAAAATACTACCCTCCTAAGAGAAGCCTACTTTTCTTTCAGTAAAAAGAAAGTAAATGAATTCTGCTGTCTCTATTTTTTAAAGAAAGGAGACTAATAGCCAAGTCCCTTTTCAACTCAAATCCGTGCTCCAAAATTACTGTGCTCCATTATGTGTGAAGAAGCAGTATGTATCCTCTTACAGTGAGGTGCTCATGGAGATAACCCTTTCACCTTCCAGTAAATCAAAATGGATGGATGGACGGATGGATGGATGGATGGATGGATATAGATGATAGAAAGATGGATAAGTGATAGATAAATGATAGATATATATAGAGAGAGATAAAGAGATAGATATAAATAGATGACAGCTGATGGATTGGTAGGTGGGTATGTGGGTGGATAAATGGATAGATACAGAAATATATATATACATACATACATGCAAACATATAATTATACTTAAAAGTTTTGTGATGTCAAGCCACATTTTAAAATGTTCTTTCTCTTGGATTCCTTTTGTACTTTGAATTTGGAATTTAGCCCATCAAATTGACACTATTTACTGTTAGGCATGGAAGATTTAAGGTGTGATTTCTGACCTCAGAGAGCTAATAATGTTAACACTATATTTAAAATCTCTAAAATGCATTACATATATAAGGACAATATTAACTTTTGTTAATAATTTTTTGCCCAAATATAAAAAATGAGTTATCTCAGGAAAAAAAAAACAAGAAAGAAAATATTTTATATAAATATAAAAATATTTATATTTGCCTTTTTAAAGTTTTACTGGAAAAGATTTTGCATTGTTAAAAAACAAACATTAGGTAGATTTTTCATTTTCAGAGGGAAGCTGGAATATTATAAATTGACTCCCAGAATTTTTTAGCCCCTTTTCGAAAGTAGCTTCAGGGCCAATAGGTGCTCATATAGTCCTAGAGGTGACTGCTATGCCTCTAGAAGCTGCTGGGCTGAAAATAAGGGCTGTTACTATGAATGCCCTCAGTGCCCAAGGAAGGAGGTGGCTAACTAAGGAGCCTCTCTTCCGCTGGATTAATTACAATGAAGTATTACTTTACTCACAGATTATCTCAACACTTCATATACAATATGCTATAAACAGCTAATTCCCATGGGACAGAAGAAGTGTAAATTGAGTCTCAACCAACTTATTTCACTTTGGGGGGTTGTTCTAGTTTGCTAGCTGCTGGAATGCAATATGCCAGAAACAAAATGGCTTTTAAAAAGGGGAATTTAATAAGTTACTAGTTTACAGTTCTAAAGCTGAGAAAATGTCCCAATTAAAACAAGTCTATAGAAATGTCCAATCAAAGGTATCCAGAGAAAGATACCTTGGTTCAAGGAGGCCGATGAAGTTCAGGGTTTCTCTCTCAAGTGAGAAGGCATATGGTGAACACAGTCAGGGCTTCTTACTCAGCTGAAAGGGCACATGGCAGACACAGCATCATTCACTAGCTTTCTCTCCTGGCTTCCTGTTTCATGAAGCTCCCCGGGAAGCGTTTTCCTTCTTCATCTCCAAAGGTCGCTGGCTGGTGGACTCTCTGCTTCATGGTGTTGCAGCATTCTCTGCTCTCTCCAAATCTCCTTCATTCTCCAAAATGTTTCCTCTTTTATAGGACTCCAGAAACTCATCCAAACCCACCCGAATGGTTGGAAACATGTCATCCCCTAACACAGTTTAACGATCACTCTTGATTAAATCACATCTCCAGGTAGATGATCTAATTACAGTTTCAAACATACAGTATCGAATAGGGATTAGAAGAAACAGCTGCCTTTACAAAATGGGATTAAGATTAAAACATGGCTTTTCTAGGGTACATACATCATTTCGAACCAGCACAGGGGGTGTTATATTTGTCTTTTGGCTTATCTCCTATCCAGTCTGAACTGTTCACTTCTACTTTTTGTTTTCCTGCTCATCCGGAAGCTAAATCAATAAACCAACTTGGCACAGTAAATCATATATTCTCACCATGGACTTCTATTGTATTTTTTTCAAGTTAGAAGTCTCTCAAAATTCTATATCAATAGTAAAAAGGCAAAATAAGCCTTTTTTTCCTAAAAGGAGCAGAAAGAATGTTAAGTACCTTGAGATGCACGGTGAATGTCAAAGACCAAAGGGCCAATACATTTTCATAGCTACATTAAGTAACAAATAGACCTGCACAGAATTATTCAGCTTAAATTCAAGCTGAGTTGAACGCCAGTCACTCACCTTACATGAGTGCTTTAACTTATAAACGAGCTAACACTCCACCTGCAGATTCCTAGGCTCTGTGCCATTTTGATGTAGCTTTCATCATACTTCTAAACAGAGAGACTTTACTTTCTAAATCATATTGAGGTAGCACTAATGGGCAGAAAGCCGGTAATGAAAGGGCTTCAGCATGTCTACGTGTGAACAAATAGCAATTAAATCACAAAATCTTTTAACCAAAGATCAAAGCTCTTGCTAATTAGTAGTTATATTTTGGAGCATATTTCCCATTCAGTATGGGAGCCGTAATGATAGTATGAAAGGAAAAGAGAAGAAGTGGGTTTTTCAATCAACCATTGTAAAAACAAGTACTTTTTTGGTTGCAAAGGCCCTTGAAAGTATTTGGAGTCCTTCTTTGGGGAGATGTAAGCATATGACACATTTTCAGGGCACAGGCATCATTAGCAAGAACTTATGCATAATTAACATAACTCATGAAACTGCACAGGGTCCAGGGACCACAGGGGAGGGTCTTTATAAAGCTGCTTCACATATGTCTGGACTTTAAAATAGCAATGAATAAGTTTGCTTGGTATTTTTCATCTTTATATTGTAAGGGGAGTAATTCTTGTGGGATATTAAAGCAATTGTATTTTCATTTTCCCTTTAAATCCTTTTCCCTTTCAGTCACCAGTCTCCTAAACTGAGGCTTCTTTTGTCCAAGGAAGAAGAGGGCATGTGTCACCCAGAACAAAGGGTCAGATAAATAGCTTTGGCCTTGAACTGATTTTCTTGACTCTTTAGCAAACCAGGCTGGCAGGAAAAGAGAAAAGGAATTTTCTAAACACCTTAAGAATCTATTAACATATTCAAAGTCAGGCCTATCAAAGTCAATCTTAATTTCTACTATATGCCTAGAATAGAGAGAATTTTAGATATGGCAGGAAAAGAAAGTCATGGTTTCTACCCTGTTTTAGAGTGAATGTAAGGAGGAGGATTGAAGTAGATCAGCGAGGTAAATGCCAGGGTCCTCTTCTTCTCTCAGTGATTTACCCCTACCTTGAGAAAGGGAAGATGTACCGTAAGAGTTTTCAAAGAGAAATGAGGAAACAAAGACACTATGCTAATGGGTACATCTGTAGGGGAGCCTCTAGGTCTCTAGGGGATCCCAAATTTGAACTCAGCACCAGATTCAACATAGTGCCCATGTGATGGCACAGAGGTAAAGGGTGGGAAGTGGCTAAAGAGGAGCATGAAGCAGCAGTCCTGGCACCTCAGGACTTGTGTGTGACATGCACAGGCACCCAAATAATATCCATTTATAGCTCTGATCGTTTCTGAATGGCGTACATCTGTACATGGAATACTGAACCCTATACTAGTGAATTTTACATTGCACACGAAGGCTGTATAAATTATATTGCTCCCAGGAGTGTCCATTTCCTCACAGCCTTATGAGCTCTGGATGCTTTTGATCTTTTTAAACATTAATCAGTTATTAGGTGAAAATGGTTTATTGTCACTACTTTTAAAAATTTATATTACGCACCTAAGTCATAGGCCCTTAATTAGTCTACTTAAATAACTACTAAAAGTTCTTAAGTAGTTGCCATTTTCCCAGCATTATTACGGTGTTTTACCTCTAATCTTCATAACAATCATGTGAGAAAACTGCTACTATTGTACCCACGTTATAGAAGAAGAACTTGAGCACAGAGCTATAAAATAACTTGTCCAATGACCCTTAGCTAATAGGAGTAGATCTAGGATTCAAGTCAAGGAAAAGTGGCTCCATATCTAGCACATGTAAACCCCTTGTTATGATAGAAGCTATTTTAGGGAAGAAAAAAAATATGCAATATGAGGAAGGTAGCGTGAAGGTACTTAAAGTTGATGCTGATTACAGAGCTGCACAGGGCAGCCAGAGCAGGGTTTTAATTGACTAGGGGCAAGTTAGCTGAGAAAAACCAGACAATGAAGATCAGGAAGTGTGATGGTTAGGTTCTGGTGTCAACTTGGGCAAATGATTATGCCCTGTTGTCTAGTCAGGCAAGCACTAGCCTGACTGTTGCTGCAAGGATATTTCGTGGCTGGTTGATTGAATTATGAGTCAGTTAGTTGCATCTGTGGCTGATTATGTCTGTGATCAACTAAGGCGTGTTGCCAACAATAAGATAATCCAATTAGTTGAGGCCTTTTTAGGAAGAGAGACTCTCAGTGCTTCTTTAGCCCATGAGCCTCTCCCGTGACATTCGTCCAGACCCTTTATCAGGGCCACCAGCTTCACAGCCTGCCCTACGGATTTTGTACTTTTCCATTCCCCTGGATGTACGAGACACCTTTATAAATCTCTTATTTACAGATCTCTCTTATTGGCTCTGTTTCTCTAGAGAACCCTGACTAACACACGAAGAGTAAGCTAGTCGCCAAAAAGATGTAGAAAGGATAAATTTGGTAAATAAATCCTGAGAGAAAAAGAAAGAAGCCACTAAGCAGCACTCAAGCAGTACTGGGACTTTGGTTTCAGTCACCAGGAGCTGATATAGAGGGGTAAAGAGAGAACTATGGGGCAGGCGACTCTGGGTAGACAGATGGACAGGAAACTTTACTCCCGGGGCCTGGGCCATTGGCAGAAGGCCTGTGGTTCACAATCTTTTGAACACTGCAGAGAAAGATGCAGCTCATGTATATATGAGCATCTAATACCACTAAATTATTCCCCCACAGTTAAATGCTTTAGGAATAGAGCAGTATATCCTCAATCCCCAATTTCCAGTCACCATATAAATATTTTCCTGAAGTGGTACACATGATCTTGTTCTTAAAAGGGAAATGCAAGTCGTATGCACATTTATGTGAAAGTCCACATGAAAGACTCCAAATCATGGAATTATGATTAGTCCCTGATTCCACCCTGGACCTCAGACTGAAACTGCAAATGACTCCAAGTCTAGTTCATCAATAACCAAGAAAACAACCCACTGTTTTATTATACTCATGTTCATAAATAGAAGGAACTCTCTATTTTCGCATGTTATTGATATGTCATGTGCTTGATGAACTTTCTAAAGGATAGAGATTTTTCTAACAACTTTTGTTTTCTCACTTAACACCGGCATTTTAGAACTAAAAGAGACCCATGCAGAGGAGAGTTGGTGATTTTCAAATGCATGCACAGAAAAAGCAGGCAACATGTGAAGAGGGTGAAAAGAACCTAAAGTGCTTTGAACATGAAAAAGAGAAAGAAATGATTATGTTTACTTTGGATTCCAGCTGAGATACAGACCCATTTTTTTTCTTTCTGCTTTAGCTATCAACTAATTGGTAGAACTGCTGAGACCTCCAATTAACATGTGGATAGCAGAAATTCCAAAGTAAAGTAAATGAAAGCAAGGCCAAAACATTTTTATTTCTGTTTGGTATTTTCACTCACAATTTCTCCAACTGCCATTCCACACAGAAAAATTGGTATGTACCAAAGATTGTTAATGCCTTCTGAACATGTAAGAGCTGTGACACAAAAGGATCTCTGGGACTTTATGATTTATTGCTTTATCATTCTTAGTGCCAAGTCTGCTCATCCTCACATCCAGGGCAGCTACAGGACATATTAAAAGGGCAACATTTCTGGATTCCCTTTTTAAAGGGCAAAGCACTTACCATTTTCTACATACAAAGAAAGCACTTATCTTTTAACTTGCTATTTGATGAACAACATTGAAGCCTGCTTTTTAGACCTCTTCAAAACAGAAAAATATATTTTCACATTCTCAAACAACTTTGAATTTTTATGCACCATGATTCTTAGTTTCCTGAAAACTGCAGCTATTTTAGTCAATGTTCTCTTTTGTAATGGAATTGTGTTTTTTCATTTACAAAAATATATATACACAGATACATGCCAGAATTGGCTCCAAACTGTGTGGATCCATATGATTCCTTCTGTCATTTTTATCAAAATTTATCGTTCACTATCTGTAGAGAGAAAAGAAAGCCCAGGCACCATCTCCTTCCCAAGGTGCCAGGAAGCTTAAAGGCATATGTCAATCTATCATTACAAATATAGTACTCGGACACTTAACAAATAACCATGATTGAGATTAAGACATAGACAAATAATTGCTTTTGGATCTTTTTTTCTAAATGTTCTCTAATTTTATTTCCATGGCCCAAAAATCTAGATTTTTGACATGAATATCTCTATTTAAACTTAGGTTTTATCTTTTTTTTTTCTTCCTCCCTGCCTCAGTGCCCTTAGCCAGTCTTTGTAATAGGCAATTGAAAAGCTCAGTTAAAGCTTTTCATAAGCTTTAGGACAGGAGGCAGCAAACAGTTCCTCTAAAAGGCTAGATAGTGAATGTTTTAGGGGTTATTGGCCACACAGTCTGTTACAACTATCCAACTCTGCTGTTGCAGCTCTAAAATAGCCACGGACAACACGTGAGCCAATGGGATGTGGCTATATGCCATTAAAACTTTATGCAGGTTGAATTTACCTTCTTGCTCATTATTCAGTTTGCTAAATCTGCTGAAATGCAATACACCAGAAATGAGTTGATTTTTAACAATAGGGATTTATTAAGTTACAGGTTACAATTCTAAGGTTGTGAAAATGTCCCAATTAAGGCATCAACAGGATGATACATTCTCTGAAGAAAGGCTGATGGCATCAGGTGTTCTTTAGTCACATGGCAAGGCACCTGGCCAGCATCTGCTGGTCCTTCTTTCCTGGAATATGTTGCATTCAGCTCCTGGTTTCAGTGATCTGAGCATCTGTGGGCATTTTTCCCTCTGTGTGTCTGCCTTTATCCTCTCATAAAGAGCTCCAGTAGAGGATTAAGACCTACCTCAAATTGGGTGGTCACAACTCAATTGTAACACTCTACCAAAATTTCCCAAGTGCAATAGTTCGTACCCACAAGAATGGATTAAAAAAAGTGGCCTTTTCTGGGGGTACATAACAACAGTAAACTATCACTCCACCCTCTGGACCCCAAAAAGATATGTTATTTTCATATGCAAAATACATTCAGTCCGTCACATATAACAAAAACTTAAAGCATTTTAGTCAATAAATAAGAACAAATCCTTATCAAAATCAGTCACAGACATAGTCTGTCCTAAGGTATGGTTGTGAACCTATGAAGCTTAGAATTAAGATATCTGCTTCCAATACACAAAGGGGGCATAATCATAGGATAAATGTTTCCATTTCCATAGGAAGAAATTGGGAGGAAAACAAGGGTCAGAGTACCCAAACAGTTCCAAAAACATGCAGGGTATATTCCATTAGATTTCCAGGTCTGAAAGCCATCATAGAATGATGTATTATCCTAAGAGCTTATGAGAGCAGCAATTCCACCCTTTCCAAGGGCTTGTGCAGAAATCCTGCTCTCTCCAAACACTGTGTTGAGAGTTCCAATATCTCTTAGCCTTGGGGAAACCACCATGTTCTCAGCCACACCCTTTTTATGCATGTGGGTGGCAGCTGGTCTCTATGTCATCAACAGAGCACAGGCTCTCCCCTCTCCAAACAGTGAGGTCATGAACAGACTCTCCACAATCTTCAGGGAACATGCTCCACCCACTGAGGCCTGGGGCAGCAGAATTCTTCCTGAACAATGTGGCAGCCAAGCTCCCCCAATTTGCCAGGCATCTCAGAGTCCTGAAGTGGCAACACTCTTCCCAAAAAACAGGTGAGGAAGGCCCACCCTCTGCAAACTCCAGGGCAAACCATTTCCACATGCGTGGGTGGTTCTAGTCTCCTGACCTGAGGTTTCTTCTATCTAGGCCTTGACCTCCATGATTCTGCCTCTGAAGTTGTTTTTCCTTCAGTCTGTCCCTTTTCTGTCCCTTTTAGTCCAGACTGGCAGTGGTTCCATTTATACAGATCCCATAACAAACTTGTAGGTTCCACACACGGCACACAGGGTCCCAACCATCAAACAACAGGACTTTCCATAAATCCTTTCTGGATAACTCCATTTCCAGTGATGATTTGTCTTGAAATGGCTAACTGGTTCCATGTTTGGTTAAACCCTCATATGAGGCACTATCTTCTGGGAACTAACACTCTGGAAACCCAGAATTTTATGAACCATCAATTTCTGGTTTCTTTGTACTGAAGAGTCCAGTTCTCAACTTATCTCTTTCCTCTCACATTTTGTTATAAGTTTTAAGGAGAAGCCAGGCTGCATTTTCCACATTTAATTTGGAAATCTCTTCAGCTAAATATTCCAGCTCATCACTTTCAAATTCTCCCTTCCATCTAGCACCAGGGCTCAGTTTTGCCAAATACTCTACCACTTTAAAACAAGGATTGCCTTCCTTCCAGCTTGCATAACACATTCATTATTTCTGTCTAAGGCTTCATTGGAAGTACCTTTAGCATAGATGTTTCTACAAATAGTCTATTCAAAGCAATCTAGGCCTTCTTTATCAAGCATCTCACAATTCTTCCAGGATCTTCTCCTTATCCATATATAAAGCTGTAGCAGCATTTTTGGTATTTGTATCTTGCAGCACCTGACTTCTCTGATGCCAAAATCTGATTCAATTTGCTAAAGCTTCCAGAATGCAATATATCAGAAATTGGTTGGCTTTTAATAATGGAGATTTATTAAGTTCCAAGCTACAATTCTAAGGCTGTGAAAATGTTTCAATTAGGCATCAATAGGATAATAGCTTCTCTGAAGGAAGGGCAATGGACTCGGGGGTTCCTCTGTCACATAGGAAGGCACATGCTGTCCTCTGCTAGTTCTTCTCTCCCAGGATACATTGTTTTCAGTTCCTGGCTTCAGGGGCTTTCTCTTTGAGCTCCCAAAGGCATTTTTCTCTCTCTTTGTTTCTGCCTTTTAACCTCTCGTAGAGGGCTTCAGTAGAGGATTAAGGTCCACCTTGAAATGGGTGGATCACAAGTCAATTGACACAACCTAACCAAAACTTCCCACCCACAAATAGGTCTGTACCCACAAGAATGGATCAAAAGAACATGGCCTTTTCTGGGGTACATAACTGCCCCAAACTACCACACTCAGAGTTTGTCAACTGCTTCTGTAGGGTATAAACTAAAATCTTTTATCTTAGTTATGCACCTTGCTAAAATTTCCAAGATTGTCCTGGATAACTAGGACATTGATCTTGTTACCATCCAAGAATTTCCTCTTCCTATTTCTTTTAGGCCTGGTGCCTCAAAGTTATTTTCTAAGAACAAATTTAAATCTGAATCATGGAAATCAGGGATTGAGAAATGAATCCCATTTAATAAGCCTAAAGTTTAATTCCTTTAGGCTGCTTCAACCAGAATTCTTAAAATTGTGGATAATTCCCAAATAATAAATTTTATAGCTCTTAAATTTTCATCTTGTGTCCTAAATTCCTGTCCCCAAGCCATAGATATACAGCCCATTTCAAAAAGAAATTTCATTAAAACATTGTTTATGATGAAAACAAGAACAATCTTATATCCCTATTTAAATAATCTTCAAGACCTCATAACATACTTCTACTTCAATTATTTCCCAGTATATTTGCACAAGTGCCAGAATCTCAAAGGTAAAATTTCTTGCCAGAGTATCTATTCAAAAACAGAATGGTTTATAGATAAAAATTTAACTTGGAAACAGTGACTTCTTTAATTTTGCCTTCTAAGATGTTTATGGAAATCAGTTTTTCCCAAATTTATTCTCACTTTATCATTTCTAATATTTTTCACATGCACTGAGCTTCCTTATTTTGCAGTACTTTTACCTCTATTTCAAACTTTTCTTTTACTTTCCAGTAATAAAAGATGCAATATTTAAAAGGGTCAGGCCAATTCCCTAGCTGTCTATATCTTATTCTTTCTCCTTATCTTCCTTAATCTTATAGTTCAAGAACTGGTAGATCTAAACCCCAAAGAATTGAATTCTAAGAAGAAATTCTGAGCTCAAAATTTGAAAGTTGCTTTCTGCATACAAGTGATCCTTTGTGGCCCTGAAGTTTTATCATCTGAGATCATGACTGTGAGTTTATGAAAGTGGCCAAGACACAGGGATAAGAACACCGAACATCTCAGTTATGGTAATCTCCATATATCACAGTTATCATCCTTCCTATGTGTATCCGTCAGGGTTCTCCAGAGAGAAACAGAAACAACAGAATGCATGCATACATATTCATATATAGGTATAAACACTGATATACATTAAGAGATTTATTTTAAGGAATTGGATCACAATTTTAGGGGTTGGCAGGTTTGAAATATGTAAGGCAGGTCAGCATGCTGGAAACTCAGACAAGAGTTTGGTGTGGTTGTCTTGAGGCAGAATTTCTTCTTCTTTGGGGAAGCTTTAGTTTTTGCTTATAAAGCTTTTAGTTGATTAAATGAGGTCCACCACATTATCAAGAGTAATATCTTCTACTTTAAAGTTAACTGATTGTATATGCTAACCACATCTACAAAATACCTTCATGGCAACATCTAAGCTAGTGTTTGACCAAACACTGGACACCATACCCTAGCCAAACCGGCACATAAAATTAGCCAGCTCACCTGTCAATTTTTTCCCAGGTCTCAATGGAGTAAGATTGTTTTCCATTTCCATATATGTTTTTAGAAGCTTCTTATATATATATCCCTTTCTGGAATTTTCGTAAAATTGGAGATAAATGAAGACATTCTTAACATGTAGCATTTTAGTTTAAAAGTGGGAAAATCCCTTTCTCTTTGTTGTCAGTGAAGTTGACATGCACTTTAGAGCCAGAAATAGTCTTAATTTTTTATTCATGGGCAAGGCACTTAGCCTTTCTAAACTTCAACTTTCTCATCTGTAAATTGGGTGCAATGATATCTATTTTACAAAAAAAAATGTGGCTCTTAAGGATCATCTATCCAAAGTATGTATTTCAGCTCTTGGAACAGAACAGACAGTAAGTAACTAATGCCTGTTATTAACTTAAAGCACATTAAATTGATTTTTTTATATGTTAAAAATGTTTTTCATATTTCATAGGGTTCAACTGAATGTATTTTTACTTCACAGTAACTGCATAAGTAGCTACAATGTTATTTTATATCTTTATATTAAAATAATGAAAAACAGTTGCTGAAGTCACTTCCCTAATAAACTGGTACACTGACCAACTTTAGTGCAGTGATATTGCCTTAGAAAGAGGGAGTAAAGGGCATAGTGAAAGAAAGGAGAGAGATTTCATTATGCTTCAGATATTTATTGCACAACTTGGTTGAAGCTGCTTCTTCACGTAAAATTATACACAGAGATTTGAATTTGGGGTTTGGCCCTAAAAGGAAAGTTAAAGTCAGTCAGTGATAACTTATTCAGTGGGTAAAATTAGGTATGAATGAAGTATTCATGTCAATCAAAAACTGTCAAATAAGTTACTTATACTAATGTAAACAAATACATTAACTTGTAACTTCACAATGTCTAGTCAATTCATTAAAATATTAGCTATTCAGACACTGGTCTACATAAGTTAGATGTTTAAATTTGTCAGACAGCAATATTTTTATCAGAATCTTCATCATAATTGGTATATTCCTCTTTGAAAAAGTGTTAATCATCCTTATATAACTGAAATAACTCCTTTTTCCTATGATTTTGAAATATAGTTCTCAAGCTTTACTGTAAAATAAGTGTCCTTATTATAAAAATGAATTCTTGAGCCATATCTCAACATGTGTGGAATAGAGTCCAGGGGAATCAAAATAAGACTTTCAGTCCAAGATTGCAAAGATATTCTCCTATATTTTCTTCTACAAGCTTTATGGCTCTGGCTTTTATATTTAGGCATATCAGCTGTCTGCAATTAAAATGTTTTAATGAAGTGAGATAACAGTCTAGGTGTATTTTGTCCATATGGATATTTGGTTCTTGTAGCACCATTGGTTAGCTGTTCCTTTCTCATTGAATTGACTAGGCAAATCTGACAAAACTCACCTGAGCAAAATATATATGAGTCTGTTTCAGGACTCCGTTCTCTTGCATTAATCCATCGGTCTACACTTCAGCCAATACTGTACAAGCCTTGATTATTGTGGTTTTGTAGCAAACCTTGATATTAGATTATTTATGACTTCCAACTCTTTCTTCTTTGCCAAAATTGTTTGTGCACGAAATTGATATTTCGTATTTCCACAAAAAATTTGGAATTATTTTTTTAATTTCTTGGAAAAACTCCTAATGGCCTTTTGTCTGGGATTTTGAATCTGAAGATTAAACGGGGGAAAAATTAACATATTACTAATATGACTCTTCTTATCCATGAACATGGTAGATCTCTCAATTTATGTCATCTTTAACTTCTCTCAGCAATATGTTGTATTTTTCAGTGTAGAAAAATGACCTTGTGTGTCTGTTATATTTGCCCATTCTTTCCTAGGTATTTGATGCTTTTCAACATTAATTAATGATGTTTTTAAATTTAATGCTCCAATTTTTCATAGACAGCATGCACAAATAAAGTTGGCTTTTGCATATTGGCATTATATCCTCTGAACTTGCTAAATCACTTATTTAGTGAACTTGCTAACTCACTTATTTATTCTAGGAATTTTTTTCCATATGTCTAATCATATCATTTGCAAATAATAGCAGTTCTGTTCTTTTCTAATCATTATACATTTCATTTATTTTTCTTTTCTTATTATAGTGGCTAGGACCTAGACTTGAGTAAAATGTATAGAAATAGTGAGAGCAGAAAATACATTGTTGCTTGCTTTCAAATTATTATGTATATTGGTATGTATAGTTTTACATAAATGGCCTCTATCAGATTGAATGAATTCTCTTCTAGTCATAATTTCCAAAAGTTTTAGTAATGCATGAGTGTTAAATTTTGCCAAATAATTTTATGCATCCATTAAGATGACCATGTAATTTGCTCCTTTTCTTGTTATTGTGGTAAATTGAATTGATTTTCTAATGTTCTTTGTTCTTCTGTTTCTACTTTCCTGCATTATTTTGAGTTATTTTTATTATTTCTATTTTTTCCTCTTCTATTAACTTTTGCTCCTTATTATTTTTAAGTGTTCTAGTACAGATGCACTGAAATACATCTTAGGCATACTTTTCCTTCAAATATTTTTGCATCAATTGTGAATTATATAATTATCTCACAATAATATAATTCCATTACCCCCCCACTCTTCTTGCTCTTGTTTTCATATTGCATTGTCTTCATATATTATGATCCTCAAATATTATTTTTTCTTTAAACAATTGATAGTCTTTTAAAAATATTCATTACATAAATATTTAAAGACAACAGTGTATGTGAAAATATGTGTGGTTTGCAGCTCAATTGCCAGGTTCCTAAAACACAGGGTGTTTCTCTCTGGTTTATATATCACAGCCAAAAATGTTTTTGGTTACTATGGAGTTCCCTTGGTTCTACAATCCTGCCCCTGTCTTTTCTATGCCCTAGATCTCGCTTCACCCTGTTTCCCTGTCCCTAGCCTTTGGTGTCCTCTCCTTGAAGGTCACATGGGAAAACATTAACGTATGAATACAAACTTGCTTTGTGACTGGGGTCTCTCCAGACTCTAATTCATCCTGACAATCTACACACAAACATTAAAATTTTATTAAAAGTTAGACTTGTTTCTCTTTAAGCCAGTCTCTGGTAGGTTTGCTCCGGTTTCTCCTGGTAACGACTTGTCCTGCACTGGAACTCAGGGCACTAGTTTTCTTTGTATTCTCAGCTGTCTGAGGAGATTTGAAATAATATAACTTCATTTTCATTGCTAAGTAGAAACCATGCGTCTTAATTTCCTAGGGCTGCCATAACAAAGTATCACAAACTGGTTGGCTTAAAAGAAACAAATTTATTTTGTCACAGTTCAGGAGCTAGAAATCTGAAATCAAGGTATTGGCAGGACCATGCTTCCTCTGAAACCTAGGGGGAAGGATCCTTCTTTTCCTCTCCCTAGCTTCTCGTGATTTGCAGCAGTCTTTGGTATTTCTTTGCTTGCAAATGCAGCCCTTCAATTTCTGCTTGTAAGTATGTGTCATTCTACCATCCTCCGTCTTTTTTATGTCTTCACCTCTTCTTATAAGGTCACCATCCATACTGGATCAGAGGCCCACCCCACTCCAGCAAGACTTCATCTCAACTAATTCAATTTACTACGACCCTCTTTCCAAATAAAGTCACACTCTGAGGTAGTAGGAGTTAGGACTTCAACAATTTTTTGTTTTGTTTTGCGTGGGCAGGTGCCCGTAATCGAACCTGGGTCTCCAGCATGGCAGGCGAGAACTCTACCTGCTGAGCCACCATGGCCCGCCCTCAACATTTTCTTTTGAGGGAATTCAATTCAACCTATAATATCATATGAAGAAATTTTAGTGATCAACCTGTCAAAAGCTGCTGATAGGTCACCTATAATAAGAATTGAACCTTAATCATTGGCTACTCTAAATGTTGAAATATATGTTTATGGAGTGTCTTTGTAAACAATTCTGTAACGGTCTCCAAACCCAGTCTGTAATAGCTGGATTTGTGTTGGGTTCTTAGGATTAAGTAAAGACTGCAAGAGCCAACTAATGCAATTAGGGTGTGTTTACCTCCTTCCCTAAGAAACTCAAAAATGAGCAAAATAAGAAGAAAAGAAAGAGGAAAGAAATTTCTGTCTTCAGTAATACTAGAAATGGCAATAATCCTAAACCATAAACCATGAATAATTCCTATTAAAACTAAAACAAACCAAGGACAAAGAAATGTTGATATGAACTTCCCCAGATCTAAACCAGGGTTCATTTAGCTTCCTTCATTAGTAACTATCACAATAATACTTAATGTAAGAATGTAATATATCAGATGAATGAATGCAATATCTACAAAAAGATTAATTTTATATAGATTAAAAAATGTGATTTACTGATTTCTTTATCAACCCGCTATTTTGGAAATCAGGTAGAATAAAGTAAATAAATCAAAACATAAAAATGTTTTCTTTTCTGAAAACTGAAGAGAAAGGAATAATTTTAAATCATTAAATGAATACAGGTAAAAAAAAGAAATTGTCTCTGATTAATCTTGCATGGGTAAATTATAAATGATCACTAATCAGAAAAAGTCAATTTCATCTAAAATGAAATTTAAGTTCATTTTAAATGTGTATTCAATTTTACTCAGATAAATTGAAACTTTACTCAGTGGATAAATCATAAATTTAAGTATCTATATGATTAATGTTCCCACACAATTTTAGAAAATGAAATGCCACATTTCAACTCATCTGAACTAATGAAATATCATTCAATAAATTAAACCCTGGTGTGTTTTTGAAGCAGGCATACAATTCACAGTGACTTTGTGTACCGTATTAATGACTTTAGTACAAGGTAAAAAATATCAGAAATAATGACAGATGGGAATTTCTAGTATATCCATAGCAACTTGCAATCTCATCAGCATTGTGTATGTTTGTTCATTGTTTCATAGTTTACTAAGGATTTATAGACTATGATCTTGTTTAGATGCTGCTAAAGGGAGTACTTTATTCAAAACCTCATTCCTTCATTAAGAAGCCTATCATATTTCTTATAATCTGAGTCTTTTTCTCCATGAATGTTTCACAATTTACATTTTTTAAAGTGACTAAGAAATTTATCTTCTTTGAAAATGCAATTCCACAAAAGAATAAATTGTACAGTTTGTGAAACAAACTCAAATACATTACACTTGTCTGGTTTTCTATTAATATTCATGAAATTTTTGCACTATTTGTTTTCTAGATTGTATTTAATTCAGCTTCCACTTTTCTAGTAAATGTGGTTGAATAAAAAATCTAAATTGCTATTTTGTGAAATGTACTCAAGTATTGATGTGTAATGTGGTTAAAAATGACTAATGAAAAAGTTAATAGGACCTTTCTCCACAGTCTAATTCCCAGTGTGTTCTGTAATAAGCCTGCATTATCACTGCTCTTTTTACATTTGTGTATATTATATAAATACTTGTCATTGTCACTATTGTAAAATACAACAGGCCAGAATGCTGTATGAGAAGGTATAACAACACTGACTTTTTTTAAATTCGTTTATATGGTAACCTATTTTATGCCTGTTATATAGTCCAGCCATGTGTTCCATAGCCTTCTGAGTCTTGGCATTTCCAAAACATAACAAATATTTGCTTCCTCCTGTATTATGCATCCTAGCTATTGAGAATAATTGAAGTAGTCCGATGATCCTGTGTCCAAATCCCAGCTTAACCACTATTCACTATGTGGTCTTGGGCAAATTACTTAACCCAAGTGTCTTCATCTGTAGAATGGAGGTAATCATTACATCATAGACCGAAAAAGCTGATGCAGATAAAGTGTTTAACAGCCTCCCAACCAATAATCAAAGAATTTTACTAGTCTCCTTGTTTATCTCACCCCTTGTAATCAATTCAAGCTCAAGTTTAGTCATCCTTTTATGTCTAACCATCCCTTAGTCTGCCCCTTCATCTTCATTCCCACTGCGACAGCCTCAGCGTCTGGCCTCATTGCTTATCAGCGTGACTGCTGTGTCCTCCTAGCAGTCCCCCTGCCTAAATTCTGACCCCCTCCAATCCATCCTCCACAAAGCCTCCAGAAAAATGCACTACAATGTAAATCTAATTATTTTGCCTTCCTAAATTAAGTACTTCAATAGCCTAAACTCATTTGCAATGACTTTCGAGGCCCTCTGTGATGTGAGATTATTAACATCTTCTCTTCCTACTCCCCATCCTGCACCCTAACGCCACCACACTTAGCAGTTGTATTCTCTTTATATGCTTGTACATATGCTACTTCCTAATCTAGAAGAGCAGAAAAGCAACAAACATACCTCTCCAGATGCGTCTAAGTTTTCACTTTACATTGCTGATTATAGAAGAGAATTTGCTATATGAGATTTCTTTTATAATGACTTATGACTTGTTCAGTTAGTATGGGAAGAAAGAACAATATAAGCAGATTTCTAGCTCAAGATCTTCTCAGATATGCAACACTGCTCATTAATTCTAATACAAATTGAAGCCATCAATAATAAGCTCAGATATAGATATGTTCTAGCCAAAACTTCAGGGGTGAGCAGAGAATCCAAGTGTGGTATGGTATGTTAGAGTGAATTTCTGAGAATTTATAATCGTTTCCTAATAATCACTTTCTTATATAATATTAAATGTAATAAAATGTAAAGAGATAAAAATTTAAAACTGCTTTAAAAGTGCAGTGAAATTTTTATAAAAAAACATTTTGGATGTCATGAAAATGCAGATAGTATACAGTAAGAAAAAAAAGCATCAATTTGAAGATTGTCCTCTTACTGGGACTACTTTGATAAACTTTTAAATTTTTCCCTCCATAATTTCAGTGATCCAGCTATGTCTTTCTTACATGGTCCATTCTCCTGAATTTATAAATGTGTTACGGTCTTCCTGGGCACATGAAATAAATGTATTCTAAAGAATTGGCATATAGTTTACACACAATGCCAGGCTCTGGTTTTCTCACTCAATGGTCCAAACATGTCTAATATGCCACAATTCTATATATATCACTATCCCAGCTAGTTCCTTTCTCCTTCCTGTGAATTACAGATTTTTAAGGTTGTACCCACACTCACTTTCATGGCTAAGGATCTCCATCAAATTCATCTTTATGGGTTTTCACCGTGGCAGAACAATTTGCAGGAACTCAGAAGTTCAAGTTGTCCAATACTGTCTTACGAATCTGTCACAGTAGTTGAATAAACACAAATTATCCAGAATTCTGGATGAAGAAAGTATAAATAAACTTACTCTCTTTGCTGTCCCTGTAGTTAAAGGGAAAATAGCCTTTAGAGCAGAGTGCCTCAACCTCTACCCTATTGAAAATTGGGCGAGATAATCGTTTGTCGTGGTGGTTCTCCTGTGCATTGTGGGATGTTGAGCAGCATCCTTGGCCTCTACCAACTAAATATCAGTAACTTCCACCTCAAAACAACCAAAAATATCTCCAGACAAGCAATCCCTTTATTCCCCTAAGGAAGGTATGGTGCTTTCATGCTGTTATGTGCCCCAGAAAAGGCCATGTTCTTTTAATCCATTCCTGTGGAGGCAGACTATTATAGATGGGATCTTTGATTAGGTTATTTCGATTGAGATGTGACCCACCCCATTCAAGGTGCTCTTAATCCCCTTACTGGATTCCTTTATAAGAGGATAAAACTTATACACAAGTTAAGAGATGAAATTAAGAGTTTGAAGAGAAAAGCTCTGGAGAAGCTAAGAAAGGACCCACAGAAGCTCGGGAAGGAAGTCATTGGAACCTGAACCTGAAAACAATGAAACCTGGGAGAAAAGAACCAGGAGATGCTAGCCTGTGCCTTCCCATGTGACAGAGGTGCCCTGGATGACAGCAGCCTGTCTTTGGAGTCCAGGTATTGCCCTGTTGGTGCCTTGAGTTGGACATTTTCACAGCCTTAGAACTATAAATTGTAAGTTACTGAGTCCCATTGCGAAGTCAATCCATTGCATTCTGGCAGCTTTAACAAACCAAACCAGAAGGGCAGAATTGCTCTGGTTGATAATTACTGCATTCAATTTTACTATTTTTGAAGCCCAGTACCAAGATCAGGGGTTGGCAAATTTTGCCTGTGAGCCAGCTCTCCATTACCAAATCTGTTCTAGTTTGCTAGCTGCCGGAATGCAACACACCAGAGACAGATTGGCTTTTAATAAAAGGGGTTTATTTTGTTAGTTCTTCAGAGGAAAGGCAACTAACTTTCAACTGAGGTTCTTTCTTACGTGGAAAGGCACAGGGTGATCTCTGCTGGCCTTCTCTCCAGGCCTCTGGGTTCCAACAACTTTCTCTGGGGTGATTTCTTTCTGCATCTCCAAAGGCCTGGGCTGAGCTGCAAGTGCTGAGATGAGGTATGCTGAGCTGCTTGGGCTGTGATACATTGAGCTCTCTCAGTTAAGCACCAGCCAATTAAGTCAAACATCATTCATTGCAGCAGGCATGCCTCCTAGTTGACTGCAGATGTAATCAGCAACAGATAAGGGTCACATACCATTGGCTCATGTCCACAGCAACAGAACTAGATGCCTTCACCTGGCCAAGTTGACAACTGAATCTAACTACCACAGGTATTCATAATATCTGTCACCCAATTCCATATTGTCTTAACTCATTTTTTGTAGTTTAATTTTATCGATGGTAAGAGAATGCCATTTTTTCATGTTTTCATTTTGTTTAACGTTGTCCCTTGTTTTTCTTAATGCCCCTATTGTATATTTCCTGATTTAACAACTCTAATCTTTTTTTCTACCACTTTAGGGCAACATAGGATAGCACAGGGATTCTCAAACTTGTCTGAACATTGGAATCACTTGGGGAGCTTTAAAAAAGACTGGTGCCTGAGTCCTACCCCAGAGATTGAGAGTTAATTAATCTGAAGTGTGGCTTGCCAGTCAGAACTTTTTGAGACCTCCCCTGCAGGTAATTCCAATATAGAGACCAATTTTGGAGAATACTAGCATAGCAGTCAAGTATACAGACTCAGGGAATGAGTTCCTTGGGCCATATTCTGGTTCTGTCCCTTGTGAGCTTGGGCAAGTCATTTCCATTCCTGTGCTTCATTCCCTTATCTATAAAATGTCTAATGTAGAATAGTATTACTTACTTCTGTAAGTTGTTATGAGAATTAAATTAATATAAAAGAGCATTTGGTCCCTGACATTTACTAAGTCCTATTCAATTTTTAGTTATTAGTGGTAGTGGTGGTATTAGAAGTATTATTACTTTTTATTGCCCTCAATCATTCTCTCTTCAACTTTTTTTTTCATTTTAATTTAGCACTTACTGAACCCTAGAATGGGTCTATTAATCTGAGTACATTCCTATTGTAGACCATTTCATAATACGAGCATGACCAATGACACTCTACTAGGAATCTAGGTCTACTTTTACTTCCATTTACTTTGCATTGAATGTATGTTGATTAAATAAGATTCCATGACAAGTTAGAGTGCATTGTGAAAACGTTCAAGATAAAAGGCACTATTTCTTTTTGATGTCTTTTTCTCAGTGATTCCATAGCTGAATATTTGTCAAGGCCAAATCAGGTAGATTATCTGTATATCTTAATAGCATAACTCCACTCTCAATTCAGTATATACATATTCTAATCTCATTTGTGTCTGAGTCATATTTTAGCTATTGAATTTACATATACAAAACCCTATCAATATGACTAATTTAGGTGGTTCTAGAAAACATAATTTCTACATTTTCTGATGATTAAATGTATTCAATTTTCTTGTTGACTATATTCTGTTTGACTGTGATTTAATGAAATTTTAAATGTTCTCAATGTACCTTAAATAGATAAGAAGTCTTAACAATTAATGAAGGCTTTATACCTGGGTTTGAATAATATGTTAAAGAATAGTTCCAGTAGAATTTCTGACCTATCGTTTATTGTAAAAACTATAATATTATAATTGTTATTGCTTGTTTGCAAATGTATTTATTAATATGCTTGCTCAAGTTCAGAGATAAAATTAGGCCATAATAAATTTACCTAAAATTCTTCAAAAAATAAAATCCTTCATTCTTTATACTTTCATTTTAATCCTTTTGAAAAAGTAAAATATGATGACTTTCCAGAATTGGATAGGAAAATCCATTTAATAGCTATATGTCTTTGTTAGAGTAAAAGGCTTAGAGTATTCTTTAAAGGAAGCAGACTTGTGACTTATGGGTGAAAATTAATTTGAGGATGGTTTGACTCAATAAAGGAGGAGTAAGAGAGAAGGAATGGGTTTTGTACAAAAGCAGAGTTGATAAACAATGAAGAGAACATCTTGTGACAAAATGAACTCTCTTTAGAAGGGAATATGCAGAGGTTGAAGGTCAATCTTTACAAAGCCTTTAAAAGTTATCTTCACTTGAGTTGAATGATGGACTGTGCATCCCGAGTCCTTCCCATCACTAAGATCCCTGCATTCTAAATATTGTTTACTCTACTCCATATTGACATGTACAAACATGATTAACTAACATTCTCCTCTATAAGATCTGGTAAATTCTTTTATTCTGTTGGTAAAATTGCATGAGACCAATATGGATTCTTACATTTGTAATGGACTATGAAGAAAGAAAAGGGAGCGTTCCTGTGTGCCTTAAGTACTAGAAAGGAAAGTAACTTGATCCGCATGACCCCTACTTAAGTATTTATTCAGAATGAAAAATTTAATCATTCATGTATTTTAATATCCCTGTTAAACATAGTACTTTTTTTACTTTCAAAAGTCATCATTCAAGGAAATCTAAGTGCTGGGTGATGCATAGACAAAATGAGAACCCTTTCACAATTCAGAAACTCAGATAGAGAGGATATTTAGGGCGCTTACACAAGGAGGGTAGAGTTTCCTGATTTGCACACACCACTTTATGTTAGTATTCCCTTTATACTTTCATAGTGCAAAATAGAGGTGCTTCTGGAGTCACCATAGTGATTGGACTCCAGGAAATCTTAAGAAGAAAAGAATACGGTTTCTCCATCTGTCTACAATACCATCATTGACATAAAGAACTCATGATTTTAATATTTGCATTACTTTCCCCAACATCTGGACACTAGATACTCAGCTGATTCAAGGTTTTAGTTTGCCAGGGATGCTATAACAAATACTGTAAACTAGTTGACTTAAACAACAGGAATTTACTGTCTCACAGTTTTGAAGGCTTAAAGTTCAAAATTCAGGTATCCGCAGCCGTGCTTTCTCCGAAGTCTGCCACGTTATGATGTTGGTTTACCAACAGTCCACATCTCAATCTCTGGTCCTACCACGTAGGCGCTGTCTTCTACTTCTCATTCCTACGTAAAAGTTATCCAGTCATATTGGATCAAGGCCCAATCTCATTCAGTTTGACCTCATCTTAATAGGATCTTTAAAAATCCTAATTATAAATGAGTTCACAGCCACAGGAGCAGAGGTTAGGATTTGAACATGTCTTTGTCAGGGACGTGATTCAATCCATATCACCGAATGTTGAAAAGTTTGCTACATGGGTTGTCTATGAAAACAAAATCTGCAATTGACAGAAGTCCTGGGATATCATTATACTTCTTTTTATCATAGATAGTAAGTATAATCCCATCCCCCCAGAAAAGCCATAAAAATGAATTCAAAGGGAATGTTTCTAGATACTTTATTTTAGACATTTATACTTTAGATAATATAAAATGGTAGCAGAATGAAAACTGTGAATAGTTCTTACCAATTCTTTTCTAGTCACCACCAAGACACTATGCAACCACAAAGCCCTTGGTGTTTGATAAAATGGTGAGCATAATCCCCTTTACACTTTACAGAGGTCTGTTAGAATGCTTTTATTGCTCTATTTGAATTGCAATAGATGCAGATATTAGATTTTGAATGTTTGCAATAGATTTGTACTGATTGTATCAGTGTTGCCTGTCAAATTAGACTACACTGTGAAAATGTTAAAAGAGGTGATGCGCTATTGCTTTCTGATCTGTGTTTCATAGCCACTCCACTGCTGAGATATTTGTTGAGCCCAAATCCTTTAGATTATTTGAGTGTCTTAATAAGGTGTCCACTTACAATTCAATATACACACATTCAAATCTCATACATATCTGAACTCCATTTTAACTATTGAGCATTGCTAGTATTCAATCTCTTATTCACAATGTCGTTTGCTAAAACAGCAACAACAAAACAACCTTTCTGCTTTTTATTAGTTTCCTGTGTCTGCTGTAACAAATGACTACAACCTTGGCTTCTTAAAACGATAGAATTCATTCTTTCACAGTTCTGAAGTCCAGAACTCAGAAATCAAGATGTCAACAGAACGGTCTTTCCTCTGGAGCCTTGGGGGAGAATCTATTTCTTGCAGGCTCCAGTTTATGTGGTGTGTTGGCATTCCTTGGCTTCCATTTTCACCTAGACTTCTCCCCTTCTCCCCTGTGTATGTCTCAAATCTCTGCTTCACCTTCATAAAGATACTTGTAAAGGTGTTGAGACCCCACCCAGATAATCCAGGGGAACTCCTCATTGCAAGCTCCCTAATTTAATCATATCTGCAAAGGTTTCTTTTCCAAATACAGTCACATGCACAGGTTCCGGGGATTAGGATGTGGACATATCTGTGGGAGGTCGTTTTTCAGCCAAGCACATGCTCTATGTTTGCATTTGAAAACCCAATATGTTACCAAAAACACATTTCAATTGATACACCAACCACAAAAGATACCCACTATTCAACTGTGTAACTACAAATACAATTAACAATTGAAGTAAAACGATTAAGAATTAAACAATTAAGGAAAAGAAAGAGAGAAAAAAATGAAAATGGTAAATGAAAAATTAAGAAAAAATAAAGAGAAAAATAAAGTGTTAGTTTGCACTTCCACAAATAATGTACATTTCAAAAAATATTATAAATGTAGAAATTTAAGGAATTTGAATTTAAGAAAAAAGCCAAAGGAAATACACGAAATAGGAAACTAAATATGTAAAAAGAGATGTTTTTTTTTTTCCTGAAATGTGCTGTTCTGAATCCAATCTGGTTTTTATGGTAGTTGTAGGTCACAACTAAATCTTTATTTCCCAGAGCAAACTACTTTAATTTATGCATTCAAATGAAATATCACATGTTGGTATATTTTTCAAGTGTACTATATTCCTGAACTCAACTCCAATTTTAAAAACCAGTCCCTCATATTTTCTCAGGACTAAGTAACAATAAGCTTGGCACCAATGTTTGTGCAAAAGACAGGGATATAAATCAAAAGGGATGGAAAGGTCACAGCATGGATCTCTGATTTCCCAAAACGTTATTTCTCAGACAGAATAACTGAACACTGGGTGATTTAGAAGAGAGCACAAGATTTAGAAGAATGGACTGTATAAATCCCTTTACATATCAAGAAACAGACAGAGGTTTGAAACATTAGTCTAAAGTCACATAGATAACCAGCTAATATCAGAATTGGGTTTAGCACCCGGCTCATTTTTGACTGCCCTTATTCCTCATTATTACTCATAGTAATGAGTGAATGTGCTAAATGACTAGCTTTTCACATGGGGAGAACAGGTAGAATTGTAAATGGGCTGTGGATAGGGTCGGCACCTGTTCCAGTTTGCTAGCTGCTGGAATGTAATATACCAGGAATGGAATGGCTTTTTTTAAAGGGGAATTTAATAAGTTGCTATAGAAATGTCCAATCTAAGGCATCCAGAGAAAGATATCTTGATTCAAGAAGGCCTGTTTGTATATGGCAAATAGGCTCAGGGTTTCTCTCTCAGTTGGAAGGGCACAGGGTGAACATGGAGTCATCTGCTTATCTTCCTCTCCAGCTGTCTAGAGGTGTTTTCCTTCTTCATCTCCAAAAGTCGCTGGCTGGTATGACTCTTTGCTCCTTGGTGCTGCAGCATTCTCTCCTCTCTCTGAATCTCCTTACATTCTTCAAAATGTTTCCTCTTTTATAGAATTCCAGTAAACTAATCAAGACATGTCTCCACCTAATCCAATTTAATAACCACTCTTGACTGAGTCACATCTCCAGGGAAATGATCTAATTACAGATTCAAACATAGTACTGAATAGGGGTTAGAAGAAACGGCTGGAGTTATAAAATGAGATTAGGATTTAAACATGGCTTTTCTAGGGTACATATATCCTTTCAAACCAGCACAAAAACATAACTGCATCTCTGAGAAAACTGTTCCACCCAGATAACCAAGGCTCCCTGAGTTCAAGTTCAGCCAATCGGTATTTTGTGTGCATTAAGCATCAGACACTATGCTCAGTGCTGAGGTTCCCAAGGAGAATCAGATGCATCTTTACTCTGAAGAACATGAAGGCCAGATAGAGAAACAGACACAAAACAAACGGAACAATGAACACGACCTGATTTTTACCAGATCTCGCTAGTCTGCGGAGTCAAATGAGAACCTATGTTATAATAATGTAATTTCCCATAGATATTCAGCCCTTCAAATCCCCCACCCTCAATAACTAGGATGGCAAGTGTCCCAAGATGATAGATCACAGACACTCCCAAAGAAACTCACTCTTGGCTCTCTAAGGCACTATGATTTTCTCCTGGGTGCTCTGTCTGGATGCTGGCACCAAAGGAGCACCCATACTTCAGGATGGGGCAGTATGCCTCCCTTTCCTTCTTATTACTTATTAATGAGGTACCAAGGTATGTTTGTGATGTCCAAACAGACATTGCTTTCAGCACCCCTTGCTCTCTTTAGCACTCATACAATAGTCCAGTCCGAGTGAGAGACATCGTGGCAAATTGGGAAGGATGGAGGGGTAGATTTAGTCAGAGGATTGGAATTAGGGAAGAAGAAACTGAGGACATAAGGAATACAATGGAAGGAAGGATTAAAATTAAGAGATATGGGGTGAATGGAGTCAATTTGTCCTTCACCGTAAGAGGATAGGGTAAGTGGTGAAGATAAAGATATCTTCAGAAGTAAAGGAAGATGGAAAACATTCCTGTCTCAGTTAAACCAAAAAAATTAATTACTTGCTGCTAGCAAATTAGAGGTAGATCTGCCAGCTCAATATAAGTGACTGGAGATTTATAATACCCACATGGTATAATACCCAGCATGGATTCTGGAACTGGAAGCACTAGGTTCAAAACCCAGCTCTGTCGCATACATACTGTATAACCTTAGACAAATTACTTAGCTACTCTGTGCCTCAATTCACCTTTAAATACAAAAAAATGCTTCTACCTACTTCATAGGGTTTATTGTTTTAAAAATATTTTTAAAGAATGCTAAAATTAAAATAATTTAGACTTTAAACTATTAAATAATATATGACCCATAAAATGCTACACCAATGCTTATTAAATTGAGCAAATTATTCTGTTTTGAGAAGCCATGGCTTAAATTAAAACAGGTAATAATGAAAGCATATACCCCATGAAGATCTTCATCATTTTATGAAATTTGATTAGTTAAGCGCTGCTTAAAATAGATAGGAAGGAGACAGAACACCATGAAGGAACCAAGTCCTGAAGCAGAAGGAAAGCAGAAAAGCTAAAGATGGTGCAAAGATAGTTCCCTGTTTGCTTCTTTGTTGGTTGTTTTCCTAGAAATAATAGGTAAGGTACTTTTGGAATTCCCTACTTCCATTTTCGCCTCTCCTTCCCCTTTCAATCATCACAAGCTTTGACAATCAGGAGATCACTACTGATGTTCTACAAGTAAAATCTTCCCAGTGTTACTTGCCTCTGTTTGATTTCAGCCTTGAAGGTGTTTTAAAAGTCTGTCATTTATCACTAATACTAACCTCGACTGCTGATGCGGGCTTCTTGGCTGTGCGTCCTCTGGTGTTAGTGAAAATTGATCTCTATCAATTCTTTATTCTATAAAGAATGATGGTATGTTCCCTCCTTATACTCAGTGAATGACTTCCAGTGAAGCAACCGCTTTCTTCTCTCCAACCACCTGCCCCACCTACAGCAGTGTTCTTTATATAGTAAAGCATTTGTTAGATGCAAATGTTCCAAGAAATGATCATGATGATGATGAATATGCAACTATGTGATGATATTGTGAATTACTGATTATATATGTAGAACGGAATGATCAAAAGTTATGAATGTTTGCATTTGTTTGGTGTTTTTTTGGTATTTTAAAAAAAATTTTTAATTAAAAAAAATTTGTTAAATGAATTACATCCATTTTCATTTTCATTTATGATTATTTGCCTGGGACCAAATTTCTTTTATGCTTTATTTTTTTTCCACAAGTTTTCTGTCATTTTTCTATTCCTCACTTTTTTATCTCATATTGAAAGCTGCCTTAAACCATATTTTTTATTGAGATTATATAAATAAATAAATTAGCACAGATTATAGATTTTAGAATTTATTAAATTTCTTTGTGGGTTTGAGCCTATGGGTCTTGAAATTATTTAGTTTGCTATGGTCATCAGGCAATATAAAACTTTCAAACCATCAGTGACTTTTCTCTATATATGAGACAATGTGAATTTTGCTTTTGCTTGGATTATTTCACATATCATCTTCTGGACATTTTTCTAAATATTTAGTGTCATTGTTTTTCTTATCAAGAACAACTAGAGAAATATAGTATCACTATTAAAAGGTTGCAACAAGAAACTTTTTTTTTAATACTCAAGTTCATTTATTCAGTTGAATCCCTCAATCTTGAAATCTTGCAGTTGCTTTCATTGAAGCTATTAATAAGAAATGGACTCTCAATTAAGGAGATACTAATAATTATTTCAATAATTAAGCCTAGATATTTTATGAATGTCTTTTGTTGTTGCTAAACAAATACCATACAATGGGTTGGCTTAAATGATGGATTTATTGGCTCATAGTTTTGAGGCTAAGAGTTCAAAATCAGAGTTCAGTATGGTGCTTTCTCCCCAAAGACTACAGCATTCCCAGGTTGGATCCTCAGAATCCGGCAATCCTCAGTCCTTGGCTTTTCTGTCACATGGCAATGCATATGGCGGCATCTTCTTTCTCTTCTGGATCTGTTGACTTCCAGTTTCTGGCTACTTCCCAAGACATCTCTCTTCTGGATCTGTTGACTTCCAGTTTCTGGCTACTTCCCAAGACATCTCTCTTCCATCTGGCATTCACACTTCTTATAAAGGACTCCAGTAATCTGGATTAAAATCTAGTCTGAGGGGCAGGCCACAGTGGCTCAGCAGGCAGAGTTCTCATCTGCCATGCTGGAGAGCTGGATTCGATTCCCAATGCCTGTCATGTAAAAGAAAAAAAAAATCCAGTCTGAGTCAATTAAGCCATACCTTAACTAAAATAACATCTTGAAGAGATCTTCTCTACAATGGGTTCACATCCAGGTGTTGGGAACTGAACATGCCTTTTGGGGGACATGATTCAATCCCCAACACCATCTATTTTTATATTTTTTAATTTTTAAAATTCTACTTGTCTGGGCAGCTCCAATTTGAAAATTTACTTGGGGTAAGAACTTGACTTTTCTTTTCTCTGTATATGAAATTTTAAAGATGAAGAAGCCATGTTTGACAAAGGCATATGAGAGAGAGAGGTGGAGAGGGAGGTGGCATACATAAAACTTCAAAAACAAGAAAAAAAAAGTTACATATTTAAAATAAGAAATAGCTGAACTTTCCCAGAGAAAAATTTAAAAACGAAGGTGTGGGGCTCTTAGTGTGCTGGCTGGCAAAGAAGTATGAAACCAAAGAGGTATTGATCTGAGATATGGCTCACTGGATCGCACAGCTTTTTTACACTCAAAGTGATGAGAATATTTACAACTTTGGCTCAGAGAGTGCTTCTGAAAATTAAATCCACTGCATCTCGATTACTTTATTCCCTTTTCATAATCTTTAATAAAAGCTAGAATTGTTACTGACTTCACTGGGTTTAACATGATATTGTATAAATACTTTTTTTGCAAATCTCAGTTAAAATGCACTGCCAGGAGAGTTCTCACCTGCTGTGCCAGAGACCCAGGTTCGATTCCCGGTACCTGCCCATACTAAAAAAAAAAAAAAAAGTAAAATGCACTGCCAGGAAAATTACATGCCATAAAATAATACTATCCATGTAAAAAATATAGCATTTTAAAAACAGGAAAACTACTCACTTATCGTTAGCATAAGGTAATCATATTAGAAAGACACAACCATCACTATCTTAAAAAAAAAAAATGACAGGTACAACATGGCCTCTCCCTGAGGAAAAAATGAAACCCATCCTTCAGCTTCAATTGCAACTTAATGGAAGTGCATGCCCATAACCTTAGAATTGCTTTTTGTTGAATTTGGTGAAAGAAATCAATGCCTCTTATCAAAATTGATTTTTTTCCATATGATCTTTCACCTTGGAAAACTTTAGTCTCTCAAAATATGTGCATGTGTGAGTATAAGTATTAGAAAGGAATCAGGAATCAATATTTTAAACAAGTTTTGATTGATTATTCAGTGGCTTACCTATAAATACTATTCAAAACTGCTAAAAATAAATAAACTGAACTGGTAATAAGAATTGGGAGTGAAGTGCAAAATTAAATACTATCTGGTATTGTATGTTGAGTATGTGTAGGTTTTAGGAATAATATTCTTCAAATCAACAGTCATCATCAGAGTAGCTAGATCCAATCTGGAGCTATGAACTAATAGATAATAAATAAAGAAGATTGTATATTGAAATTCCAAATGAAATGGCAGCAGTGAAGTTGGGCTTTGAAACGTTCTTAATGTACTTATTCTAAGTGAATGCTTAGCGCTACTAAGATATGTTCAAGAAGCTTAGTGGTGTGTTAACAAATTTTTAACAATTTCCCTGGTATGAATACTCCCACCATGGCCAATTTCACGCCACCAACCTGAAGTCACTCAATGTGGAGTTGGGAATAGATGCGTAGAATCAGCCGTCATGAGCTGGTGCTAACCTGCTCTAGCTCATCATTGAAGCTCCTCATGTTCTGATAGGTTAAAGCCAAATGCCAGGTCAAATAAATAGCAAAGTTCACTTTTTTTAGTAGTAGTGGTCATTACATCAATGCTTTTCCTGGGTAAACAAAGCAAGGGAGTTTTGGCCATCTCCATTTTTACAGACACTACCAGTAGACTGTGAACTCTGTAGAATATGCTATAGATCCCCATAGCTCATGAATTGGAAAATATAGTCAGAAATAAAATCATGGTTCTTGGAAAATCTGATTATCTCTTGTCGGCCGGTTAAATGTTCCCTTGACGACTGCTCCGGCTAATCAAGGATGTAAATGAAGCTCCTGCTTCAGCAGTCACCAGGAATCATTGGAAATCCTATCTTTCATGTCAGTGCATCACAGGAAAATGGTTTGGTTTTCTCTGTAATTTATTATGAACTACATTTGGGCTGTTCTGTCAGTCAGAATGGAGACGAAATAAAAATCTAAAACTAATGACCACCGCATCACAATCATCCAGAGACAGGCAGTCCTCAGGACAATCACTTATCAGAGGTCACAAAGCACCTTGTATAAGCTTTTTGAATGGCCAGGCGGATCAACTCCTTGATGCTATAAACAACAAAAAAGGATGTTTAAGGATGCTTTTGGTGTGCCTACATTGCCTTATTTTTTTTTTAAGGGTCTGAACTATGACTTTTGTGCCTGGTTCTTTTCTAAAATGTTTTAACATTTAGAGTTTGCAGAGTCACACTGACAACTGCAAGAAATATGGCCATGTTGATAGGGCTGTATGAAACTATCATATGCTTACATAGCATTTTCCTAAATATGTTCACACAGCCGCAACAATCACGTTAGCTCCATGAACTGGTAAGGGAAGCTGTATGTCTCTGGATGATTTCACCCATATTGCCAGGTACATAATCTTTTAAATATATTTTTCCATATTTTCCTGTTACAAACAAGGAACTAAAACAATCATATCATCAATTAGATCCTGAGTCAATCTTTAGAGGAACCAGACGCCTTTCATTGCCTCTGTGTCTGCCGTATACCTTTACTGCCATCTGCTGATATTCAGTCTCTAGTCTGCAAGTTTCCCATCCTAGCTATTCTCATATAGAGCTGTCAACTCAGTTAAAACTTTTGGTTGAACATGAAAATCATAGCTGCTAGCGTTTGAATTTAAATTCTCTCCATCCTAAGCCTAGCCTAAGAAAATTCTTTTAAGTGAAAGTTCCAGGCTGGCATTAATATGTATGCTATCCATTCACTTCAGAACAATAGATTTAATTCAGTAAACATTACAGCTAGTTATATTGGTTAGAAATTCAATAATTATTAATTTGGAGATTCATTTAAGAGTTATCTATATTGCAAGTTACCACTGTAGAGAATTTCTTTCTGTCTTCATTTCTAAAGTCTAATTCAGGTAAAAAAAAAAAAAAAAAAAGACATAAGCTTATTACAAAGTTGATTCATATCCAAAATCTAAAATAAACAAGGTAGCATCATTGCTGATGATGCTAGTGACAGGAGAAAACAACATTTATATTTTGCACCTGTGAAAGTGTTTAATATCATGAATTTTGCAATATTCCCTAGAAGCATTTGGTGCTGCAATTTTGTTACTTTTATATCATGGCTTCAAAACTCTATAGATGCTACAATTATACAAGAACCATGTTTTGTATGCCTTCAACACAGCACTGCAATAGTTCCTTAAAGCTTTTAATTTCATAATGGTTTAATGTCAATGACTCATATAATTCCTAGATTTGACAAATCAAACATAGCTATTTTAGAGGGAGAGAAAAAATCCATACCTCCTATCTCTCTCTGAATGGAAAACAAATCACTTTATTTACGTGCTTTTGAAATATGTCACTGAAAAAAAATGTGAGACAGATGTATTGAAATGCATTTAGCCAAAGCAAACCTGGAATGGAAAAAGCTAAAGAAATTAGTCTTCCCAAAGTTAAAGCCCACATAATCATAAAGTCACCTCCAAATGACTTGTTTAATTTTACTTCATTCAGGCTCTCATAAATTAAAGATAACTCACTATTCACATGTCCCTTCAAAGACAAGGACTTGGTTTGATCTTTTATTGTTGTTTTCTTTACTATAAGAATAGAAAATGTGGGAATTATGGTCAAGATGACTCTAATTCCACGCTTTGATGCTACTCCTCAGTGGTCAAACACATATCAAAGATAGAGAAAATAAAAAAAAAATAGATGACTAAAAACATAAAGATAGGTTCAAAAACAAGGCAAACATCTCCCTGGACAAGAAACAGAACAAATATTGCAAAGCAGTAAAAGAGCCAATGCTGCCGGTCTGCCAAGATACAGATCTAGAAACAGAAGTGGAAGCCAAGAGCTTGGCTGCTATCGTTTAAACTAAAACTGTTCATTCTAGAATTCTTATGAAAGATTAAAAAGATGATAGAGCTAGATAGATAGATAGATAGATATAGATAATAGATGATAGATGATGGAAGGACACAGAGAAAAAGAGAGACTGCCATCTGGGAATCTGACTTTTATCAAGTTACCAGCCCAAGAAGACAACAGAATAAAGCCATACTGTCCTGACCCAAACTGCACCAAGCAGCCTCTGTTGGCTTTGTGAATGGACTTGTGGATGCCTTCAGTATCATAGGACAGGATTAACAAATACCCAATACCCAAGATTCTGGTTTCAATGGTCAAAGGATCAGGTAGCATAAACAGGTGGGACTGGGTCAAGGGAAGAGAACAGGAAAGAGAGGAATAGGGAAAAAGAAAAACAAAAATACTTTCCACTCAAAGTGAGTCTGCACAGCACAATTTTAGAACACATGACAACATTGAATGCTGAGAAAGCAAATGGGCAAATCGGTACATGAAATGTAATCACTCTAGTTAAAATAATGTTATGGGAAATTCTGACAAAAGCATTAAAGTACGTATTTTTGAGATACTAGGAAGCATAAATGAGGGTATAAATAACTTTCATTTATAAAGAGAAGTGATAAATTTTGCTTTTTATTTCCAAAATAAATTATGGATAAGACTCAAAATTTCTAGATTAAAAAAGAATATTCATAAACATTTAAAACTTAGTAGATAGAATAACTAACTTGGAGACAGTTGAAGAAAAAACTGGTATCAGAGAAGACAGACAAATAAAGATATTGAAAAAATAAAAATTAAGAAACTTGGAGGCTAGTTTAGTAAGCTCCCTTGCAAAAAAAAATATCTAGTAGATGTTCTAAAATCAGATTTCAGGGCATGCCAAAAATCAGTATCTGAGGTGATTCAAAGGAGAGCCTTCCAAAAGTGAAGGAATATATAGTTCTTCAGATCAAATGTACATTTAGGGGCGGTGTGATAGTGGCTTGGTGGCTGAATTCTCACCTGCCATGCCAGAGACCTGGGTTCGATTTGGGGTGCCTGCTCATGCAAAAAACAAAAGATGTACTTAGCAAGAAGATAAACAGATGTGCCTGGACAGAAGGCAGGGAATCCAAGAAACAACAGGGAGCACAGAACATTATTTAAGAAAAGTGTTGGCAAATTATTTAATGCTTGATTTTTTGAAAACTGAATTTTTACTTTAAAAGATGAATATGAAAAATAAAATTATTTGTGTTTATTGCCCCAAAATTGGAAAATATTAAGGAAAAAAAGATGAATAAAAAATCAGCCACAGCGGGGTGCAAGGGTGGTTCAGTGGTAGAATTCTTGCCTGCCATGCGAGAGACCCAGGTTCAATTCCCAATTGCAGCACTTCCCAAAAAACAAAGCAAGACAAACAAATAACAAGCAAACAAAAATTTCAAATGGTGCTGGAATAATGGGATACTCACATGGAAAAAATAATGAAATGTGACCCTGCCATAAGCATACAAAATATATATATATATATATATATATATCAGCCACAATCCCAATATGCAGCTACAGTATCAGTAAATGTACTTCTGGTATTATTTCTAAAGAGATATCAGCTCATCCAAATTGTTTTCGTTTTTTTTTACACGAGTACTTTTCCATATCATTAGCTATTATTCTACAACTCTAGTCTAAGGATATGCTAGCATTTAATTATATAAAGGTATTTGATTTGATTAACCAACCCAATCTCCTTTGTTTACATTTTTAATATCCCTTTTCTTGGTTTTGAATACCTTGAATTTTCAGTTTGGGCAGGTCTTGGAAGCATTTACAAATTGGTTTTTCCAAGACAGAATATATCTGCATATGTTGCTTAGCATACTTACAAAACAAGACCTAAATACAAAGCATGTTAAGGTCACTGAAAAACATGTCTGTTTTATCAAATTTTAAATTTTAAAATAATGTAACTTGAGTATTTGGTTTTGAATTTCATTAAAAGCAATATTAGGAGAAGTAGATGAACACTTCAATTTGGTTCTGTAATTTAATTTCATAAAAATCTCTTTAGAGACCCCTGTCTAGTCAGCAAATAATTACTTTAACTTGCATTTTAATATTATCACCAGATGATTTATGTACATTAAAATAATGTGATCCTCACTAACCATTTATGAGCTAAGAATGATTACTTTCTTTTGTGGATAATCATACTTCAGGGAAGAAAGGTTAAGTGATTTGTCTAAAATCACTCTGCCAGTCAATGGATTATCTCAAAATATGATTCTTAAGTCTTTAAATCATTAAACTTCGTTGGCCTCAGCAAAATCTGAGAGGCATTTGGGAAATGCTCTTGGGGTTTCCTCAAATGATTGATTTGGCGTAATGTCTAATTTTATAGAGCATTCTTTTGTTTCTTGTGACTATTTAGTCTATAAGCAAATACAAAACATTATAAAACAAATATGATAATAATCTACATGTGAAAAATCTGGTGGAATTAGAATATTATTTTTCAAAGTAGCACATCCAGTTAGTAGACAAGCTAATGAATCATTCGGTTGAAGGGTCAAAGGAAGAAAAGGAGGAGGTAACAGAAAGTAAATAAAATCGAATGGCTTCCTCTTGTAAAACTGCAATTGTGTTACATTTCAACAAGTTCCAAATGAAACAAACATAAAGGATAATATTATTTGGTATTAAGGACATGTATTCCCTGAGAGCAATTCCCTCCGATTCCATTATAAAGCATCCACCATGTCACATTGACCATATCAACCATGATGGTTGATAGGCTTCATGTATCCCTACTATACACAGGTCACACAAAAGGGAAACTAGGGATTATTCCTAGAATCTGAGAATATTTAACATTTTCAACAGCGATCTGAACATTCTCTTGGAAACTATACTTGGTGAAAAAGATACAAATCCAGAAAGTAGTAAAGTATAGAAATATTGGTATGAGTCAGAAGTGGGCTTGGTACATTAGAGCTAAGGCCAAAAAGGTAGTGGAATCACATATTGGAATGACTATCTCAGATTTGTATTTCAAGGTAAGAGGAGAGAGAGAAGCTGCAGGGATATGGGATTGCTTTGTCTTTTGGATGGGGGTAGAAGAATAGGAGTGTTCATTTTGTTGGGGGGGTTCTCCATTGAATTTAGTATGCAAAGTTATTTTAAGGAAAAAATAGTAAATTATTTAACCATTACCTGTTTAATACAACTTGTTGTTTTAAAAATAGAATGACCAACTCTTCCCAGTTTGCCAAAGGACTTTCTTGGTTTTAACACTTAAAAATCCCTCATTCCAGTAACCCCTCAGTCCATGTCAAACTAGATTGATTAAAATTTAAAATAAAAATTAGGTATGTTCATTGTCCAAAATTTAGAAAATACAAATAAGCAAAAAGGAATTTTAAATCAGCCATGTTTCCAGCATGCAGAGATAGCCACTATTAATAATATTACTGAATCCACTTCTAATGCTCTCTAGGGAACAGACTTCATGGTCACGCAAGTCACAACAATTATTGCATATGGCAAATGGCAGGGTATAACCGCTTAAAGAGCATGCCAAGCACTTTAGTGTGTGTACTTGTTTTTTCTTCTGATTGCATCATTCTATAAACTTTGATAAATGTTCAATTGTTGATTGACTATATCTGCTATTCGTTCTACAAATTCCCTTAACCTTACACATTTCTTTATCTCGGAGATACAGTACCAGTCGGTACATTAGTGGTATGCCTTCCAAGTTCTGATAACTGTATCACAGTGTAATCTCACTGCTCTGGGGTATACAGCCTTTCATTTCTTATTCCATTTCTATTTCCTCTGTATGCCAGGGAGGGGAAATTTCCACCTAGGGAGTTTAGCATGATTCAACATTAATGTTACTGGTCTAACAATCTCCTACATGAGTGAGAACACATGTCAAACCTCGGGCAGTGCTTAAATGTATCCCTACCTACTTAGACACATAAAGATCTGTTCATTTTGTGAGGGACTTAACTTTCTGAAAGCATTTTGGGTCCTGATTTAAAGTCAGGAGGAGAGAAGGAAAATAAAATGCAGTGTTAGAAAAGAAATATATCTTTTATCTATCCTAAAATGTTCACACTTGGGTAAGGCCATATTTCAGTATTACTAGGATCCAGAAAATACCTTTCTCATTGAAGAAGTACTTACCACCCATGTGTGAAGTTACCCTGTTCTTGCCAATAACACCTACAATAATGACCTCTTCTGTCTTACTTCTAGCTACACAATGCCAGCCGGCAGCCCTGGAGTTGCTTGTATGATTGAAATGACTGCGGATGGAAATCCTCCCATGCAGAAAAAAAATACAGAGACACCCCATTCCTCTCAGGTAATTATACAAATTTCCAGTTTCAAACGTTACTAATTATGCCCACAGTATTTCAAATAAGTATTTGTTCTTGTTATTAAGCATTAATCATATTTCCTTATTGAACAGATTCCCTATAAAAATTCTCAGCAAAGCACCAGAAACTTCATCTCTTATACTTTTCAAGCAGACATATTCAGTGTTGCCTCAACCATAGTGTTGTCACAATAGAAGTTTTATTAAGTTAATAAGAAATTGATTTTCCTGTCACACTTTGTTTATAATATATTGTGCTTGATTTGAAAAAAAAAGACAGCTCAGGAATGGGGAAAGACTAGCAAAATACAGTATAGTACTTAAAAATTTGTTTTTATACTATTTGTACTGCTGTGTTAATAAGTCTATGCTCAGTTTTCCGTATTTGAATTGGCCAGGAATTTTTTCATAGAAACATTAAATGAAGCTAAATTGAAAGTCGAGAGGTTGCCAGTTCCCCCAGGGACAATTTGCTGAATTCTTTTCATTTTAATGATGTGGTTGGTTACATGCTCCTTAGTATGACTTTATAGGAACACATTTGAGATAAAGAATTCTTGGTTCATTTGATCATCATAGAGAGTTAATCTGTATAATTATAACTCCAAAGTGCTAATTTTGGTGTGTATTAAAGCTGGCAATGTGTACTAACCTAGTGAATTGGAAATTTCATTTTATTTCCAGTTTTTTCTATGCTGTCTCTTATTGAATGTATACAAAAGAAGCACATAGAAGCATCTAATATTTTCATAAGCAAATTAATTTTTCAAATTATATTCATATAATTATATCATTTGTCACTCACAAGAGCCCTCCAAAGTAAGAATAATTATCCCCTTTTCTTTAGCTGAGTAAAGGCATTATCAGACTTGTCAAAAATATCATCATGATAAAGAGAGTGACTTGACCCCAGATTTTCTGATCCCCAGTCTTTTGATTGTCCCTTTATAAGATTATTAGGGTGGATTGTTAGGGTAGAAATACATTTTTTAATGTTAAAAAAAATTCATGCTAGAGTCCAACATAGCCAAATATTTAGATCTAAGACACAGATTATAAAAGTGATGGAAAATATATGAAATATTTGTAGTTTTGTGAAAAGTACAATGTAAAGCATTGTGATTATCTCCTTACTAACTTCTTATGGCCATCTGTTTTCTTTATACTGAAAGTTCCATTATTTCCTCATAAATAACATACAATGTGCTGCTAGCATGTTTGGTATGTCCATAAGAGGTATGTTTGAATCATGACCTTCATGATTCACATCTTTAATAAACAGAATTCAACAAGTGCTCAATGTCTTTTTTTTTTTTTTTTAATTTGCATATGGGCAGGAGGCACCAGGGATCGAACTCCAGACCTCCAGCAAGGCAGATCGGAGCTCTGCCTGCTGAGCCATGGCAGCCACCCTCAATGTCTTTTTGTTGTTGAAAATGAAGAACAGATCTTATATTTGTTCCTTATCCTGCAAAAGCAGTCACCTTGCCCTGGTCAATGTTTAGCAAATGCCCCGAGTAATATGCATGCACACACAGAGACTAACACATGAGATTCAAATTTTATATGTTAAATTGAGTGGAATTTGGATAATTTTAGGATAGCGAAGAGAGAGTGCATTCATGATTGCTAGTAGACTCCCTAAAGCCTCGGTGGCTGTTCTCGGCTGCCCTAGTGGGCGCTGGCACATGCTTTTTCAGCTCTCTGCCTCATTGTGTTCAGCAAATTCAAGTGCCTGAAGACTGAGTCAATCACATTTGCCTCCTAATGTGGCTCCAAAGCTCAGTCCAGTCATCCTTCTGGAGGCCGTCTGTGGTGGAATTCCCTCAGGCTAGAGCCAACTCACGGAGTTACAGCATGGAGTAGATAGCCTTCTGGGGCTGGTCTGGGTGACTGAGCCCCTCTCCCTCCAAGGTAAACCCTGGCAGGATCGTGTCTGAAGGGCATGTAGGACGATTTCCAGTTATTCACTGAATTTTACTTTCGGCTGCTCCCTTTTCTTCCATTATTGTGGTGAGGATGATGGAGGTTGAAGAATAAAGCATATAAACATCAAGAAATTTGTGAAACTGAAGCAATTTAATTTTAACAATCACAGGTTTTGTGCACAAACTAACAAGAACAACAAAAGTTCTAACCCTGCCTCTATTCATTATAATCTAGTAGGGATTGAGGATTTTAAAAGCATCATTATATATAAAATGGTACTTTTCTGCTTATAAACTCACAACAAAGCCAGACCAAAATGAAGGAGATTAAATCTCAAAAATAATATTATAAACTAGGTAAAAGACAAACCCCTAAGGATCAACATGGAGAGAATTCATTTTGGGAAGAGAAGAGTAATTTTGAAAGTAAAATGTAGAAATCTATTCTCAGAACTAATTATAATAATAGCAAATACATAGAGCACTATGTCTGAAACACTGTTCCAAGCACTTTTCATATTTTAACTATTTAATGGGAAAAAAACCACCTATAATGTAAATACTATTATTATCTCTAAGAACAGAGGAGAGAAATTAGGGCCCAGAGAGGTTGGGCTTCTCGCTCAAGTTTGCACAGCTGTTCTGGCTTTCAAACCCAGACAGTTTGACTGGAGAGCCATGTGTTTACCCTAAACAAACTAATGCTGCTTTGTAATGTATGTGGATGTTTCCCTTACCCATTTTATTGCAAATCTTATCTCTTTTATGTAATTCCCTTTGTTTTATGCTGTTATTTTCAAAGTATTTAATTTCTTTGTGATTTATTTCTCAGAGAGCATTTAATTTCCTCATAGACAGGAATAATTCCATATCCTTTTGTATTACCATGTCTCTAGATCAATGTATTCACAAGGTAGCAACTCAATTCATTGATTGCAGCACTAAAGTTCAGTTCTGTCTTCAGACAGATATTATTTTGAGAGCCTTTCCTAGCCTAGAAAGTCTTATGAATCAAATATTTGAGAAATATGGGACCAATGAGAATTTCATTGATGCTCATAAAATTTAAAAAATAAAACCTCTTTTTATGAGTTTCTTCATATTGATTAATCACCTGAGTAATGTAAGAACTTCAATATAAGCACTGGTCTGGGTCCTATACTATGGATATTAAATATATGGCCAGTGTATTAGAATAAACCCTTATTGAAATTCCTTCTTGGATGGTATCCAGTACTGAATCTGGCAACAGATTCAGAACAACAAGGTTCTGAAGCAGCCTAAGTAGGAGAAGAGGCCTGACAGAGAAGTAGGAGACTGAAGACATGTAGGAGAGAGTTCTAAGATTCAGGTCATTTGTAAGAAACTTGTATCATGCCTCCCATTTGCATAGTACTTCATGGGCCCTGGGAGAATCCAAAAATGACCAGGGTAGAGACCCTGTCCTAAAAAGGGATATAGTTTGGGCATGCCACAGTGGCTCAGCAGGCAAGAATGCTCGCCTGCCATGCCAGAGGACCTGGGTTCGATTCCCGATGCCTGCCCATGTAAAAAATAAATAAATAAATAAGGGATATAATTTAATTTAGAAGAGACTGTGTGTCCACAGTTTATCATAGTACAGCAAAAAAGAGAGAGAGAGAGTATGGTCTTTTAACTGCAGAGAGATGGAGATTTAGACAATTACTACATCTGCCTTTTGACCTCCTTTCGTTTACTGTCTCTTTTTGAGCCTCGATTCACATGTGAAAGCTAATTCAAATGAATCCTTCTTCCCAAACACTTTACCTGGCATCTCTTACACTTCTTTATTCCAAGGCTCAATGCCTTTTGGTTTTGAATTTGTCTGCATGCAATGTGGATACTATTAAACGGAAGGTTTGATAGTGATATGTAAAAGTCAGTTCATTCACTTGTAAGTCATCATATTCTTGAATAAAGATAAGTACGTTCTGATAATTTATCTCAACAAAAAAATTCATTTGCAGTTACTTACCAATATTTCATTAATCCAAAGTCATTTAACTTCAGAAGACTTAGGGGTATAAAATGAAAATATACATGGATTCAAGATATCAACATAGAAATGTTTATAGTCTGCCAAGATTTACCTTTAATACAGTACAAAACAAAAAAATAGAGTGGCTTCTTACCACCACCACCCCCTTTCTTTGCAAGTTTCCTTCACCTTTGCCCATCTTCTTATTTTACTCCTTCGTATTATAAAAGATCAATTCTATTCGTCCTCTAAAGAGAAACTCTGAGAGGAAAGGGAGTGTTCATTTCACTCTTGTCAGATGTGGAATCCTTTTCTCTCAGTTCCCATTCATATTTTTCATCATCCTGATGATTCCTCGTTGATTGTCCATGTCTGTTCTCTGTGGTTTTATCTTGTAAGATCATATCTTAATGTCAGACTCTATTCTCCATCGTCTGATTCACAAGAAGTTATTAGAAAAGACTTACTTTAAAGACCTGTCACCTTAGGAATGATTATACACACAAAAAGCAGCTCTTGGATAATTGAGAGTCTGGGGATAGAGGAAGTCAACCATTTTAATGGTTATCTATGTGCAGTCAATAGCGGCTGCTGCTTTCGACATTTCAGGTCTCCAACTAAGCTTGGTTATCAAATCAGAAGCAACACAAGAGCCATCCATTTCCATTGTTTGGGTGTTTTTTAATGATCTAATAAATCATTGATAGCTCTATAAACCTTATACAGGTCTGCCTACTGCCAACAGAAGAGGAGGGTATTTTTCCATCCTCTATCTGTTCTGAGCTAAAACAGCACACGTGGCAATGCAGTGAGAGGTTTGCCATTCCAGGTGTGTGATCAATACACAAAATGCCAGGAATCCTCCATGAAAGGAAGTTGTGGCCCTGAATTCACTGAATCTGTAGGTTCGTGATAAATCCCAGATCACTCTTAGCAGTGGGTCACTTGTCCTTGCTGACAAAAGAGCTCTGCTAATAGTTTGTTAGAGTAATCAATATGAACTGACTTAGCATATAAGAAAAAAAGAATGTGGAAAATGAATAGGCACTCACCTGTGCTGCACAAAGGCTCTATTGAGACACCTTAAGACTTCTAGCTGACCTTCCATCCCATTACACCAAAAGCTAGTCACCTCTGGGACTAGTTATGAAGTGCTTAGGAGAAAAAAAATGTTCACAAAATATCCTTAGGAGCAGAGCCTGAGTCATTAAAAAAGTTCAAGAGCTCAAATACTGAGTTAGCTTGACCTGTTATGGATCACAGAGATGCTTTGATATTCCAAAAATTGAACATGTTTCTGTTATCTCAAAGCATATTCACATCAAACTTGTACATATTAGCAGAAATGTTAAATGATATTACTGGGCATCTCCTGCCTTCCACAACTTAATTATTTGGCTCTAGTTTTTGAAATATTGCAATCACAGTTTTCCCTTTTATAGCATCCATATTGCCAATCTAAATGCTTCTTGACTGTCAGCTTGGAATATGTGTGTTTTGGGAGTGGGGCATCAGCGATGCAAAGCCACACAAACACTGCTGCGTCTACCTGTCATATGCCTAACAGCTCTGAAGAGTACAGTCTCATTAGCAGTTAATCTAGATTTCAACTAGAGCTCATATAGTCCTACTAATAGGAGCAGCATTTAATGTACATATAAATTATGAAAGCTCAGTTAGGTAGGTTTCTGAAGGGTAGGAAAGGAGAGATGAAGTAGCATTTTAAATCATGCAAGGGATTTGATCAGTATTTTGGTCAATGAATATAAGCTTGTATGAGATGTGATGGGTTTCAGTTCCTTCTTTCCTCTCTCAGTGGTCCGTTTTGCCACATGCAAGGTGGTTATAGAGTTTTTATACAATGTGACTCCTAAACGTCAATTTGATCTGGTGCTGAACTGACAAAACAGCAATCTTTTCCAAAGCTAGAGGAAAAATATAGCTATGTTGGAGTTATTGGGAGATAGCATGTTGCTTTCCAATGTGATGCCTGAGGATATCCAAGGACAACTGAGATCCTATAAAATATTCATTTTATACCCAGAAGTAACTCCTGTGTAAGAAATGGCTCTGACACAGTGTCCAAATGAAGGTAGATCAAGGGCCGAATTTTATACAGGGAGTCGCTTTATTCCACTAATTATATATAAATGGGTTAATTGTCTTTGAGATGGTCCAACTTCTTAACATTTTCTCAAAATATGAGTCCTTCCTTGATTTCTTTTTTGGGATAAAGGGTAAATAAAGAGACTAATTATAGTCTAAGCTAAATTCTACTTCTGATGTCTATTTGTCTTCCTCTTCTGGAGAAACTGAATAAAGATGAAAAAAAAAGTTAACATTTCCAATATGCAATTACTATACATTTTGCTTCATTTTCTTTGTGAGTTATGGGTATGCTAATATTCTCATTGAAATGTGAACACTTGAATTCAAAGACACATTTGAAAGTAATCAACCAGCAAATTTTGTTGAAGACCCATTTTTTGGTACTAAATTATATTAAATATTTTGAAATATAGCAACAACAGTAAAGCAAGGCCCCTTTTGTAAAGTCCTGCAACTTAGTAGGGGTCGCAAAACCAGCAATTGCAATTATTTTACACAGAAAAACAAAATAAAACCTGTAATTATCAAACAAAACATTCTCGGTCTTTCCCATATACTCAGACAGCACCTTACAATAAGATTTTTTTGTTGTCACTTTTCCTACAGGTATATTTTGAATCAATGTTCCTTGGCCATATTCCTGCAAACATTAAGAGCCATGAGGATGCCGGCCCGATTTATGGGTTCAGGGGCTGCATCAAAGGGCTTCAAGTGAACAACAAAGAATTCCTCATCATCGATGAAGCTCTCCGTGGGAAGAACATTGAAAACTGCCATGTTCCCACGTGTGGCCATGATCCATGTCACAATAATGGCACCTGCACCAGGTCAGTACCTGCCTCCTGACCTCTCACCTGTATCGCATGACTCCAAATACTTAAAACAAAAAAAATCCACAGCAGTGCTATCTGGATGATGGAAAAGAAAGGGCTAGAATCCGTACGCTTTTGTATGACCACCTAGGTGACACTCACAATGTAGAGGAAACTTGTTTGCTAAGGGAAATTTATATATCGTGGCTCCAGAGAAAGAGGTCCCTAACTAACCTCTGAAAATAACTAGATAATCAGACCTGATTTTTCTTAATTGCAAACAATTCTGAGTTTAAGTTTAACCGAGTGTTTCTGCTTTTTAGAAACATAAAATGACAGGTTATTATTTGTTAATAATGGTTTGATATAGTTTCTGAGTTTGATGTAGTTATTTCTTACTTTGTTTTGTTTTTGCCCCATCTTCAACAAAAGATCTGATAAGGTCGCTGAGATCAGAGATAGAAGAAAATGCCTATTTCATCTTTTTACTTGCAGTCCAATATGTCTTTTTTCCTACTTAAAATAAAGATTCATTGTGCTTGTAACTTAAGAAGATCTTAATTAAAATTACTTTCTGCTCCACTAAAGTGTCTTAAGCGAATCAACCCTGAGGGAGTCTCATTTGGACTGTTTAGAACGCATTCCCAAACTTCTTCAATCCTCTGAGAAATCTTCATTTCAAAACTACAAATTGTGACAGAGTGAAAGCTGAAACATATGCAGATGTATTTATAATAATTTAAATCAAGTAAAGCCAAATCTCCCTGGAAATGGGTAATTTTTTAAAAAATATCTTAATTAATTCACTTCAGTCCCAAGGGGCAACTATCAAGTAGATAATGACCTCACAAAAGTAAACAAGTATATACATAGTGTTGGAAAGAGAAAGACTCTATCAATAAAGCAAAATATGAAATGGCAGGCAGAGATGGACTGTAAATGTAATCACTGGAACAAAGAGAACCAAATGAGAAAGACAGGAACAGAGCAATGGACATGTATGATAAAGTCAAGGTGATCTATTTACCAGAAAATCACAGACTGACAGAAATTAATTTGAATAAAAAGCATGGTTTGGTGGAAAAGGAAAAGATCAGCTCTCAGAATGTCTGAAAGTTGACTTTACCTTTGCTTCTGATCAATGTGTCTAAGTCAGTGCCTTGATTTACGCATTTGTAAAGTAAAACAGTAATGTAGACCTATATAACATTGGAAAAGTGTAACAGATAAAGGTTTAAAGAATTTTAAAAGACAGTGAGTTTGGGGGCTCAGAATGAAGATAATTTCCTTGTTCATGGTCACTTTCCTTAAGGAGAAACAATCAAGGCTTTACTCAGTAAATATTCTGTTTTATATGTAACTATAATTAGTAATTGTTTTTAAAATTATAACAATACAAAAATTATTCAAAGGCAACCCTCAGAGCTCTGCAGAAGAACTAGCATTTTTGCCTGATTAAGTGAACTAGAAATAGGGGAAAAGCTTCTCTACCAACTTTGCTAATGTCTGGAATATTTATGTCACTCAATTTAAATAAATATTTTTAATGAGTCTTTACTGTTGATGAAATGATAGGAGTGACTAGGATTGTGTTTTCTCCCTTCCTAAATGTAGTGGACAGGCTGTAAGGTGGCCCCTGTGATGTGTCCCCATCCCCTCAAACCCATCCTGGCATGATCCCCTCCCCTTGAGTGTGGGCAGGATCTGTGGCTTGATTTACCCAATAGAATGGCAAGGGTGAAGGGATGCCACCTCTGCGGTTGGATTACATAGGACTGTGAGACCCATCTTGGGAAGAGACACTTGCTGGCTTTGATGAGGTGCACGGTCATTGTGGGGAGGCCCATGTGACAAGGCACAGGTGACAAAAACTGAAACCCTTAGTCCTACAGCCACAAGGAGCTGAATCCTACCAACCACCACGTAATCATAGAAATGAATCCCTCCCCAGTCGCTCCTTGAGATGAGACCATAGCCCTGGCCAATACCTCAACTCACTCTTATGCGGAGGACCCAGCTGAGCTACAACTGCCAGACTCCCAACCTCTGGAGACTGTGAGATAGCAAAAGTGTGTTGTTTTAAGTTTCTGAGTGGGTGTCCACATTATTACGCAGAAATAGAAAATTAATCCACTGTAATTTTCTGCAAAGATGTCTAATATCATCAACTTGAGTAAGTAGGTAAGGGTTGGCTTTACTTAAGAACATTAACACTCTGAGGTATGGTAAGCCAAGTGCCCATTAAATAAAATGAACCTCTTAATTATATAAAATTAAAGAACCTCATACTGTTTCCAATCTTAGATATTTAATATGTTTTGGAAAAGAAAAAAAAGGCAGACTCATCCTAGTAGGATAAGCAGTCCTAGAATTGTTTATAGTTCATGTATTCATTCTCTTAGGTTTATTTCAACGAACATTAACTGAGAGCTAAGTAAGAGCTAGAGAGTATATGTAACAAAGAAGCATACTCAAGAAACCTATACAGAAGTAGTTTCCACTCTGCTGTGGAAGCTTAATTAGCATTTCAGACCTTATGGCCAATTTTTCCACTGTACATTTTGCATCCATGAGTGTTCTATGAATAAATCAGAAGCCACTATAGCTATTTTGAGTACAGAAAGATATTTAATCCAGGGAATTAGAGATTTAAATACTCTTTGGAAGGCCTTAGAAAACAAATATTAGGGGTGCCACTTTCCAACAATGCAGAAGTGCACATTTTCAAGGCAGCGGACACCAAAGTTCCTGGAGCTTACATCACAGAAGCAGGTAATTCTCAGGAGAACTCTCAAAAGCCACAGTCACTGCTAATTATTTCTGCTACCTTCTACAACTGCCATCAGGGAATAACTTCTCCTTCTCTTCTACCTTCCAATTGTGCAAGTACCCATCATTGGCACATTCTAACCCAGAACTATAAGGGAAAGGGGGGTTTAGGATATGTGATCCAGAGGAGAATACAGAAGAGGCTAACTGATGCCAAGTTGACAACAGACAACAGAAAACTTAAGTTTTCTGTCATATGCATTATTCTGTCTTTCCATACCCATTTCTCAATATCTGCTCCATAGAAATCCACTCAAATGTCAACAGATCTTGACATGCACTCTTTAAGGTCTTTCAGATCTATAAGTCCCTTCTAATTACTAGTCAAATGGAGACCTGATAGCTGTGTTCTCTACCCAGCCCTATAAATAACTGCTTTCTAACTTCATTGCCAATGCTGAATTCCCATATACTACCCCTTGTATGATTGCACTCAGGGCATGCTGGTCCATACAACTAAACATCCTATTACAGCTACTTCCCTGTGACCCCAACCACATAATACACCAGAAGCTGGTCAGTTCCAGAACAACAAAAAATATAGACTTCTCAGAAGTTTCAAAAGAACAGCCTCTAGGGGTCCAAAATTTTAATACAAGAATACAGATAGCCATGAGGTCACAGGGAAGACCAGACAAATAAGAGTTCTATCTTTCAGTCTTCTCTAGTCTAAAACCCCAAGCTTCTACCATACCAAGGGCACTCCAGAAGTCAACACTTTAACCCAAAAAGAGAAGCAAAATATGTACTAGGGGAGAACACAGACTCCTGATGAAGTCATAAAGCACTTCAGTCCTTGAAAAAAACAGAGGTCAAACAAGTAGGTCATAAAGAACCACCACCACCCTGCTCCCAATAGACATATACCCCCACTTGGAATATACTCAGTGGTGTTCCAACACTCAAAAGTTTTCCAACAAAAGAACCTACAGAAACCCTGTGCTCCTGAGCCCCATCTTGACTTTTACAAAATGGATCTGAACTGGCTTAATGCCATTGACAACTCACTTCCTATCTGTGTGGTTTTCCATAGCCAAGGTTTCCCTTCCTCTCTACGCTGCTACATCAGAAAAATGGACCTTTCATGATCTGCTTCCACACTCTCTTTCGATCTTTTTGACCTTTTGGGTCTGTCCTTGCTCTCTGTCCATGTCATCTGACTTGATTTCACACCTGAGCCTAGCCAGGCAGCATTCTAAATTCCCTTTCTCTTTTTTTCCTATTTGTGCCAAAGAGGAGACTGTATGCAAGACAGCTTTCAAAATAGCAGAGCAACTTAAGTAAGATATATTAATATTCAGCCCATCTAGATCCATGAGAAATGCATAAGATGAACATGATGGAATTCTTTCTAGTCCTGCAAGTTGTATTATTTCATTTTCAAAGCAATTGTCTGTCTACATTCAGAATAAAAGTGTCACTGTTACAAAGACATCTCTGCTTGCCCATCTCAAAATATTGAGACACTGATGTTTTAATACCACAGCATGTGTGAATGATGCTTTTAAATAAAAAGGCAAATAATTTCTCATTACATTTTAATAGTTCTAGTCCAAGGGCTCTCATCCAAAGTTTAGGAAATGTCTTCTAAAGAGGTCTATAAAAACCTTAAGAGGGGGAGTAATTTTTCATTCTATATACACATGTGCATGCATGCACACACACAGACACAGTGCAGCATCCTAATCCTAATCCATATTTTCTGGGAATCTGTGCTCACTTGTCCCCACAAGTTGAGAATCATAGTGGTATGAAAGATGACCCTGAAAGCAATCTGTTCTAAACAAGAGCAGGCTTGTAAGTAGGCAGAGGGAGTTCAGTACCATAGAGTTATATTAAATATTTATAAACAAAATTATCACTAATTTTAGTTGCTTGGTTGATATAATTCACTGTTAAATGCTGTTCCTACATTGTCTATGAAGGTAATCTGCTTATAAGAAGACAAATTCCATGTTGAAAAGGACTAAGGGCAGTAACACTTCAGAAACTTTACTGAGCAAATTTCATTCTGCTTTCAGTACCATCATGTTTCTGGACAGTATCCAGTCTTTTTTCATTTTGTTATAAATCTGTGCTAGAATTTTCAAACCCCTGTGGTTGCTCATTTCAGAGAAATCCGAATTGCATGTAGTGAAATTCAGTTCAGAAAGGTGATATAGAAGTGTTATACTGAGTATCCAAATCTCTATGGACTTTGAACAAGCTGTCTCCAAAAGGGCAGAGGAAGGTTAGCAAATTAAATGGATAATATTTAAATTGCTTTCCCCTTCCTGTGCCAGATGTTTTAAAATAGGTTAAACAATACTTTAAAAGGGGCATCAGGTTTGGGAATACAACCACTGTGCTAGAAACTATGTCCCTGGCATTATAGAAAAAATTACTGATGCTAATTTTAGATTTGGTCTAAATTTTACCAGGAGCAAAGAACGTATGAATGCCTTTTATCAAACACTGGAAGCCAGGATTTCCCACATGTGAATGAATGTGTTTTCTGTGCTCTAACTGCTGTCATAGCTATTATTTCTCACTAACCAGTGCTATCCTCCATGGCTAGGGCTTGGGTCAGCAAAGCTTTTTCTGTAAAGCGCCAGCTAGCAAATAGTTTAGACTCTTCATTCCGACTACTCAACGCTGCATTGTAGCACAAAAGGAGCCATCGATGATATGCAAAAAATTGTCCATTATAAACATGAACATGATTATGTTCTAATAAAATTTTATTTACAAAAATAGGTGGCTGGTAGGATTTGGTGAAGAGCCATAGTTTGCAGAACTACAGTAGGATAACAGATGAATAAATTAGTGTTATTCAATTAATAGACCAAGAAAACCCAACTCAAATTAATAATTTTTCCACATTAAGTCATCTCTAAAAAAAAGTATATATTTCTTAACACTGGAGAACTATCATTAATTTCACTGTCTTTAGTGAATGGAAATTATTTTCTTTCAATCTACCCTTTCCTTATCATTTCATTTCATAGACTTCTTTTCTAGACATCATCTCTTAGAAGGAAGTTAATTTTTTGGGACTCTGAGGTATTCCATTTCCAAATCATTTAGCACTCCAGAATGAGGTAGAAGCCATAAGCTGAATTTGAAATCACAATTGTAACAACTAGTACAGAAAGCAAATAATTAGCAGATTGTGTCACAGCTTTTCTATCTGTTCTGTAATGAGTTGCAAGCCCCGCAAAGTTTTTGCTCGTCTTCACTGTCATTTCAAGGTGTCATGTAGTTAGACATCACCTGCTGAGATATTTTAGTTATTACTATTTTATCCAGGCCAGATTACCCCTAATCTAGCTCAGCAATCTACCCTATTCTAAATACCAAGGGAATAAAGAGCCTTTTTTAAATCAATTTCTCACCATATGTATTAGACTAATAACGTTTTCAACTATTTAACCCTTCTTCTTAGTTGCCACACTTTCAGTCTGCAATCAACATCTTTGAAATGGTACACAAGATTTAAGAGTCTCTTGGACTAGAGGACTAATTTATATTTTGTTTAATTCTTCTCTATTCTAAACTGCAAATGGTTTCAGCTAAACCGCCAAACATCTCAACTCTAGGCAGCTCCTATTGCTAAAGAAACAGGGAGAAAATGGAAAGTATCCAACTGGGATTTGGTTAAAAATTTAGAAACATATGTGATTTTCATTTTCCCCACCTCTTTCATTCTGTTAATTGATTGACCATTTAGGGCATTTCTCTATGTAATCCATTTATTGAAAGCAGTTTTAAATTCATGGGATACAACTATAAATGGTGGGGTTTTTTTTTCCTTTTATTATTCTCTCACTGGTGTCAAATATGCTTTTTAAGATCTCTCTCTACTTTCTCTTAATGGAATTTGAGGCAGGCTCCAGAGACCTCTATTCATTTTTCTCATGTTAAAAACATCAGCTCAACCTACTCCAGTTAAAAATTTCCAACTCTTACCAGTCACCAACCCCTGCCAGACTGACCAGAGCTCAGGTTAAAAAATTTAGAGTGGGGAAAGAATGTGGTGTGTTCTTCTTGATTCTTCTCCATCCTCTTCTGCTTCTAGTTTCTCCAGGTTTGGGGCTAGCTTCAGGCAGCAGCAATAGAACTAGAAACCATGCAAAGTTCTTCTTATTAATTGGTGCCATATGGTCCTGTATTGATCAGTTTGTTTTTTGTGTGTATGACAGATGCTCAATACTGGCTCTCTTCACGAGGGCATATGTCCCTTGCAGAAAGCACCACTCCAAGGTCCAGTCGCATGTGTGGGTGAACGTTTTCTGGTTTGGTCTCCCTCAGCCTAATATTTCACAATGCCCTACCTATTGGGGCTCCTCACCCAGTATCAGGACTGATTTATTCTGAAAATTAAAATTTAAGGTCCCCACTCTTGCACAATCCCTAGAGGTAGTTGCTAGGAGTTGCAATGGTTGGTTATAGTTCTGGTTGGTAGGTGAAACCAGATTGCAATCAGGAAGATTTTCCATACAAGTATTTCCTATAAAAGTCCTAACATGGTTTCAGAAAAGGGACCAGCACTCCAAATTTCCTTATAATTTGTTGTGATTTCTTTTCTCATTCTACATAAATATTCACTGTTATACATCATTTATATATATATTTAATTTCTTTTTCAGGCCCCACAAAATCTGTACTCGCTCCTGCTAAATAACAGTCCTCTTGGGCAGGGTTCTGGCAAGATAACTGTTGAGTGTCAAAGTATAACTTCCAGAAAGTTATAAACATGACTCTCATATGAGGATATAATGGACACATGCCAAAGATTTATTTGAATCATTAATGAAGGAACCAGTAGGTTGATAAAAGATGGTTCAAAGAGAACTCAAGAGACTGAGCACAATGAAAGTAGGCTGGAATAAGATTGCTAGGCTAGAGACAAAATTGGTTAATACCCTATAAGGCAATAAAGTGTATTTTTTTTGAGGTTATCTTTTCCACTAGTCAGACACAATCTACAAATTAGCATGAAGCCTCGGAGTCTGGGCCCTAATTGAGAGTGACCAGTAGACCAGATAAAGCTACATTCTTCTAGAGAATAACATAATCCTTGAGTGGGTCTGTTAGACAGTGCTCTAGCATGATATTGAAAGAACATGAAGTTATCCTTTTATTTTATTTCCAAGTTGTGAATAATTTTTCCTTAAATCCAGTCACCTTCTATATCACAGAGATAGGAGTCCCAGTTATTCCAGTGCTACCCCTCAGCTTTCTTTATGTTTAACAAGATAGAGGTCATCATAAACAAAAGAATATTTAGGAAAAATTGTCTTCTTTTAAATCTTTCATGATTTGAAAAGCAAGTATACCAATTCTTTTAAAGGAAAAAAAAAACACAGAGAAACAGGCATGGTTTAGCTCTTTATTACTGAGACAAAGTACAATGCATTATAACAAAAAACAATTGATAAATATCCATGCTTAGAAATTATTTTAATCCATGTCTGTTTGATTAGTACTGGATTTGTGTGTTTTTAAAACCCTCCATCTGCCCCTTTAACATCATAAACATTTGTAGAGCACCTCATTTAAGCAGTGTGATGAGCATGTGATTTGCAAAGGTGAATCAAACCTGGAAACTTCGCAACATATTCTTTTACTTATGATAATCTCAGGTTTGCAAAACATCAAGGAATGCAGAACAAAATGTGTCTTTTCGCCTATATACATACAGTGCAGTCTTAGATTACAACAGCCTAGTTTTCACAACCTCTGTTGTTTATCTTTTTTATCTCATTTCTTTCTCCCATTCTACAAGTACAAGGTATTGTGAAAATGGATTGATGTGAGGTCATTTGTTCTCGCTTGGAAAGTGTGACTGAAGCTGCAGAGTTTTTAGTTGCTTATAAAAGTGGACCACATATTTGTAAAGCATAACTCTTACCAATGTAAGTGTCACAGGGCTCTTGGTAAAGTACAAATGCAGTTTAAATTGATTTTCTAGCCACTTTTATTACTGCCATCCTTGAGTGCAGCAACAAGAGCTAGGCATTTATTTTTACAGGGAAGAATGCATTTAGATCCTCTGCAAATACGGTTTTCACTAAAGTCATGATCATGAGTACAATTATATTTAAATGAGAACAAATAAGATTAAATATGGAAGAAATTGTGTTATTTGCAACAAATTTGAAAAGTTTCAGAGAGTTAAAAGTTTCAAGGTTTGACTAATGGGAAAGACCACTATTTTTTTTAGATCATATTTATGCAGCAAGGTCAAACAAGTAGGGGGAAAAAATCTCATCTTCAATTTTCTCTACCCCTAGGAAATAATACATGGAGAACTCATTTACCCTGATTGATCTTCCTGGGCATAAGAGACCTCTCTGGCTTAAATCCCATCTGAAAACTACCTTTACTTTCCTTTTCTTATAGAATATGAAAAGTTTTTTTTTTCTCTCTATTTCAAAAAAGCAAGCAAAATATAACCTGCTAATGTGTTTTCTTTGACTCTTTTGTTTCCCTTCAAAAACTATTTACTAATGGAGTTTTTTAGGAGGGAATGATGTGTTAAAGCTGTTTATTTTATAACTAGAGGCATTTATTCTTGTTTTAAATCTGCATGAGATTGCATTTGTACATCCAAAAAAAAATGATTTGGCAAATTGTGTTAATCATTGTGATTTTTACATATAATTAGATATGCCATTGTTAAAATTGCATGAAAAGCTTGACAAACAAAACAAAAACAGAGCAAAGCTAAAGTTGGAATAAAATGTGAGATATTCAGAATCCCTCCTCTTGTCTGGGTTTACAGAATTCGTAAGGAGTTTAAATGATTAATTTCGTAAGGAAACAAACCAATCCATTTGGTTCAGCACTAGGCAAAGTTCCCAACCCCATTTGCTGGCAAGTTATGCAACTTAGGAAAATTGCTGAACCTTTCATTCTAAAAAACTGAAATAAAAATTGTTTTTAACTGCCTACCTAATTCTTGTATGATTTGGAGTTAAAAATTAAAACTTCCTAAAGACTTGAGATTATAGAGACTAGACTAAAAAACACTTGGAAAATAAATTTGGGTATTTGTTTATTGACATTAAAATGCAGTAGTGGCTTCAAGCAAGGGCTGTCCAGATGTTAACTCTGCTGTGGATTGCCACTGACCTTGCCTTGGAAACTGATGCAGGGGCATTGCTCTGAAGGTGATTTTATCTTAAAATGATGAATCTAAATACTTCAGAATATAGATTGAGATTTCTGTTTCAAAAATGAGAAGTCAGGTATAAGTGGGTCAAGAGACTTCTTTAAGGAAACACTGACTATAGAGACAAGGATAAATTGCAATTTTCGAGACTTTAAGTCAAGGTTCTCTGTCCTAAGCTCTGTAATACAAATTAACCATTTACTCCATCCACACACACAAAAAAAAGCTAGTTGTCCAAACTAAATGATTTAGTAACTATTTCCAGCAGTTCTCTGGGTTGGTAATTATACTCAAGGACTAGGCTGTACATAAAATTATGGCCTCATCATTATGGACCAGACTTACAGGCAAGAGCTCTGTGTTTGACACTATTCCTAAGCACATCATTAAACATCTTTGGACCTTGCTTTCATTACTTGTGGAAAGAGAGGATTAAACTAGACTAGAATTTCCAAAACTATTTTCCAAGATATATTAATAAGAGTTCCTCTGGGGGTAAAAAACATGGGAAAGAGGGAGGTTTTTCTAACACAAATAAATTCCTAAAATGCTCCATATCCTATTTATTGCCCTCTTCAAGTTTCATCATGTATTTTAGCTTTTTAAAGAAGTCCTATAGAAAAGAACTTATTTAACTTCTCTTAGTAGAGGTCTCTAAGCTTATTTCATCTCAAAACACGTTTTTTTCCGAGAATACTTATTAACATTGTACAGAACACTCTTTCTCAGAAGCACTGTGAGGAAATGTTGTATCAGATGATAGACACAAAGTATGAATGGAATTTTTTATACCTTAAAAGACTTCCAAAGTAGAAGATTATACAACTACTGTTGGAAAAATATTTAAATTGAGTGTGATTCAATATCTTAGAATACTTCAATATAGTTCTTTCTTTGTATCTGACGACTTCTATGGGCATCAGTATAGGCAGTTTTCATTTTTTAGTTCTAAAATTAATAGGATTTGTGACCACTACATTTTAAATACAGTAGAATTGACAGAAAATCATGTCTAAACATTGAACTTCATTGCTTAATTGGAGATTATCTGAATGTTAGCCTAGATGGTAGAATTATATCCTGAATATTCTTCCCACTAATTTCCTTGCCCTTTGTTTTCTCGTATATGCTCCAGTGTTTCCATCAGCACAAAAGCAGAAATTAGAGTCTCAAAAATGCCCTAGGCCTAAATGTGAGAAAGAAAAGTTAATATGTAGGATTGCAGAGTAACTTTTTCTACTCCCAAGAAAGAGAGAAGACTGGGCTGGGGAAAGGGTGGTAGGGAAGAAGGGAGTGAAAAAAACAAGGATTCGTTGAAGTAGAAAAAAGGACCTTTATCTCAGGATCAGGACAGACTGAAGGATGTTCAGGGCCTGTTCTAGTCCCAAGGGGCTTTTCCAGCAAACACCAAAGGAAGCACCAGCCATAGACTGAGACATGAACCTTTATTATAGGGATTTACTTACAGAAGTGAAGGAAGAAATTAATTTAGGAGTCAAGTTGCTCTGATGGCAGCTAATAGAGAGACTGAGTGTGAACATGTCCCACACTGATCGGGGGCGGGCAGCAGGGTTTCACAGTGGGAGAAGGCAAAGAGGGCACAGAGCCAAGATAGTGCATGTACCTGCTGCTAACAAAGCTAACTGCTTCTCAATGTTTGTCTCTCTGGGCACAAGTTCTTACAGAGTTAACCTTGGGGAAAGGTAACGAAGGCACAGAGCTGAGAGAGTACATGCAGGAATGTGCATAATTGCTGACAATGTTGGAAGAGTTGGGGAATTTTGAAAAATGCTAAACATTGTTATGTTGAATGTGGGCCACCCACCATCACATCTAGGACTCCCGGATGCTTGAAAGTTTCCCTGAACAGAGGGTTGACCATTTGGACACCTTGTCAAGGATGCAAACGTGAATAGATACTTGAACCCCAAATGAGGTGGGATTTCACAGACCATTCAGGACTTCCCCCTGGAAGCCAGGTCAAGGGTAGACACCTAGGTTTAAGTCTCACAACTGTACCTTGTGTGACGTGGGCACATGTCCTCATTGAGTTTCTTTTTTCATTTGACTGAAGATGGCCAGGATCTTTCTAAATATCTAGGACTCTAAGGGCCCTTCCAATGCATTTTTTTATAGTGGCAAATATATCATCTAATTTGAGTATTAAGGAAGATGCATGTTGATTTTTCAGAAGCTAGAAGGCTCACTTGGTCCCTGGGATGGTATCTTCTGGCTGGCTGACAAGCTTAGGGGTTCCTGTCTTTTCTGCCACATGGCAATGCACATGGCAATGTCTTCTCCTTTTTCATCTGGGTTCCATTGACTTCCAGTTCTGGCTGCTCACCATGCCTTCTTCTCTGCAATTTCCTTTGTGTATAAGGACTTCAGCCATACTGGATTAAGGTCGACGCTCATTCAGTTTGGGCACAACCTAACTGATAACATCTTCAAAGATCCTATTTACAAATGGGTTTTCACCATAGGACCAGGGGTGGGACCTGAACATACTTTTTGTGGGGGACATAATTCAACCCCCAACAGTGGGGTAAATCACATTGCCAGGTAAATCATTCTCAAATTGTAACAAGCAAAAGAGATTACTCAGATGTTCTTTCAATGTAGTTCTCCAGTACTAGGCTTGACTTTTCTATTATCTGGTCTATTTTACAACACCAACGTGAAAATTATATTTTGCCAATATTGTATTTCCACTTCGTATGAAAGAAAGCTGATTCAAATGAAGACCAAGTGCATATCTAATGGAGAAAGACAGTATCAATCCTTTTCTCTCAGGACTGGGAGAGGGACATCACCTCTTCTCCATCAGCAAAACATGCTCCTTTATCCCATTGATTTTTGGAGTATAGAAGCCAGGTCAAGGATAGACACCTAAGTTCAGGAGGCCAGGCCTGGCTTTATGGGCAAGTGACCACTGTAGACTCAGAGGTTTCAGTGCTAAGAAGGACCCTATATTTGGGGCTTAATGCTTTGCTTGACATTCTTAATAATTTTGTCTCAGAATTTGGATTTCAATGGGATGATGAAACATTCTCCAAGGGCTTGAAGACTTGGTTCATTTGCAATCCTCCCCACCTGTCCACATCTCCAGGTCAGGTCCTCCACTCCCACCCAGTGACCACAGCCATCCTCTATCCACCTGCAGAGGCCTGGTTGAGACACAACAAGGGTAGGGAGTGGGTGTACATACCCCACGTGTTAGGGAAATCATAGACATCTGTTAAATACCCAGCCCTCACCTACCTCCAACTCCTTTTCTGTTGAATGCCATTCCACAAACTGGAGGAGACTTGAGTCCAATGCAAAGGCCTGACCATACCTTAAACCTATAAACCAGGAGAAAGCACCCCAGATTCTTATTAGAACAGGAATGCTCAGTGACAGGGCCCTCTCCACCCTCCACCCCATAGTGGACACAAACCACACTCAAGCAGTATAGAATAGTTCTCTCCTCTAGGATGAAGTGAGATATGCAGAGCTGTCATCTATTGGTCCCAAACCAGAGCAGTTTTCAGCTTCCTCGAGAAACCCATTGTGATGGAACTTCTTCCCCTGCCCTTTTGGACTCTTTGTACTATGTGAGTGACAAGGAGAGTTGCCCTTTCTGGACATCTTTACTCTGTGCAATAAAGGGATTATTTGCTGGAATTTTCTTTCGTGCCTTGAACCTGTGTTCCCACAATCCATCGTCGTAGCAACTTACTCCAACACACCTGCCAAACAGGGCAGAGCCTTAGGCACACCTGTTAAGGTTGACACTCACCTTGTGAGTATCCCCAGGCCTGAGGAATAAGGACATTAAAGATAAAGCCAGCATATAAAAAATTGCATGATAGGTTAAGAGAGATAGACTGCAGAAGAAATGAAAAAAGCTTTTTTCCTACTTTTTGACCAAAGTGCTCTGAATTTTCACCTCGCACTGGGTCCCACAAATTATGTAGCCATCCCTGTGGGGGTGAAGGGTGGGGACGTAACCCTATGATGTGGAATGGCAATGCCCCTAAACAAGCCACAAAAATGTGACAGCGCTTTCCATTTATCATTGATCTTTGAAACCTTGTTGTTGTTGTTTATCATCATGACATGTGCTTAGAGAACAAAAATTTCCAATCACATTGCATGAACTTATTTAAGGTTCCCTTAATAATTATGGGGATAAACAAGGACAAGCCTACAATATTTATCACTATTAGTGAATGTGCAGAAACCCGCTGGGGTACTCTTTCTGCCCAGAACTTGTACACTAGGAATGAAATAAACAAAAATTCCTCATATTCTTCTTTGAACTCAAATGTATAATAGCCAGGTTAGGAAGATCTTAAATCTGCTTTTTTTTCCTGAGGCTTTTACTGATGTCTGTATGTATTGGCAATGTAAAGTTGTTAGACAAAAAAATATCCATCTTTGGGTCAGTTCAACAAGCATATAGACAGCACCTACTATATGCTAGTCATTTTGCAAGGCATAAAAATAGCATAATAAATCATGATTCTTACACTCAATAAGCTGTCTGGGAATACTGCAATATAACGTGTAAGTGCTTGAATCAAAGGACGTACATACTGATGTTCTATTGAAAAACACATCCTCATCAAATCCCTCAACTTAAGCTCACCATAAGTCTAAGTATAAGTGGAATATATGATCCTTGCATTGTGCATCTTCACAGAATGCTCACTTTTGATATATTGCACCATAAGAAAAATATTACATATTACTTGTGTACAACCAAAAGCAGAATTTATGGAATATGGACCTAGTGTTCACATATTCCTACTGAGTTCTTCTTCTGTTCGATTTGCATTACTGCCTAAAACCTCTAAAACTGCCAAGTAAGTAAAAAATCCAATGAAATTTCAGAACTGCCTAACATGGCTGACTGGAGACTTAATGGCGGTGGACGTCATCCTTTCTGAGCCTGTCTTGGGGAGGTTTTACTGAAAGGAATTCTGAAGTTTATCAGGGTCATCTGGCAGGAGAGATTTTTATTAGAGTTTTGAGAAACCTCTGAAATATTCTGCCTTCACCTTTCTGGCTTTATAGAACAGGGGACTGCAGATCGCATGGCTAATATTCAAACTGAAATTGGACCACATAGATATGAGAAATCAACTTGACACCAAAGGTTATCTACCTCCCATACTTGTTTTTCCTGTTCGAATCTCAATTCCATAGGTGCATTTATTTTCAGTTCACCTTTTGGAATAAGAAAAAAAAAATGCTTCCACACATACCTTGCATTTTCCCCAAACCATTAGATGTGTCTGTCAATCCAGCTGTGATTCTTTTTTATTGTTGCTTCTCAGATGTAGACAAATAAGTCACAAGCAAGACTACAAAAATAATTTTTTTCCTTGAAAATATTATGGTATAAACTACCAGTTCTTTATTTTAAACTGAAGCTCTTTTGCAATCCTCGCATTCATTATAGTTTTCTGATATGTCTGTGAGTCTTTTTCAGAGAATATTCCCAGAAAAAGCAGAAAAATGTCAAACTGAAATAACCCCAAATAGCAGACATAAATAGAGAATACAAATATAAAAGGTTTAGCCATCTCCAATAAAAGGTCTCCTTTGATTATAATGAGTGAATGCACAATAAAAAAATCAATCATAACATCGCAGTAATTCCATTGGCACTTGTGAAACTGCAGCCTTGTATTAGCTAAAACTAAGCTGCAAAATCAATCTCATCAAACACTGTTAAGTAATGTTTTAACTTATTCTGCTGCTTAAAAACTATGTGAGTTGAGGCAAGTCCCATCACCTCTCAGAGCCTTGGGTTTTCCCTTTAAAATAGGGGGCATGCCAATACCCACCGACCCAACTCCCCAGAGCTGTCAGAGGCAGAAATAAAGCCATGTGTGTGGAAATGCTTTAAATTGCAAAGCACCATCCAAATGAAAGGACATTTTACTATATAGGAGCAGGATGTTAAAAAAAAAAAAAGCAAATGTGAAGTCTCTTTTTTATTTGAATGAGTATTTCTCTACTGCCCATGGGGATTAATTATAGACTTCCCACATTTCCAAAACAGTCACCGATTTATTTAAATAGTGAAATTCAGAACTGATTGAAATGTGGTGAGTTGATCAAAAGTCCAAAGGACTTTCCAGCCTTGCTTAATGCTTACTAGTGCCAGGCTCACATCCATGCTTTTGATGCAAATATTCAGAGCAAGGTAAATTCCTGTGATGTCAGATCATAGGGTAGCATTGCCACTATCATTAAGTCATTGTGTCTCTTCCCTCCAGGGAAACTGTTATATGTGGCTATACCAGAGTTCTTAAATAGATCCTGTTGTCCTTTAGCAGGACATGGGCTACTTCTATACTCTTTCCAGATAACCTGGGTGGAGAGGGTATGTCAGACTAAAAATGGCTGAAGTGGTTGATATCTAAATTACTCTACGTGCATTATTTCATTTAGCCCTTAGAACAATGCCATGAGGGTTATGCTATGGTTATATCCATTGTAAAAATGGCATATCTAAGTCACAGAGAGGTTAAGAAAATGCCCTAAGGTCACCCAAGGTGGAGCTGGGTTCAAACTCTTGGCAGTCTGACTGCCTAGCCTCGGCTCCCCGCCACAGCCCCCTCTAGCACCTGTGGAATGTTCTTTTGGGGCTTTGCTGTTTGGGGCAGCTACAACTTTTATGTTCTTTGCTATGTTTCATGTGAGAAAAGATATTTCTTTCAAATAGAGTTATACTGTGGCTAAGAGATTTCAAATGGAGTTAGTAGACTGCACTGGTTTGAAAGGATGTATGTATCCTAGAAAAGCCATGTTTTAATCCTAATCCCATTTTGTAAAGGCAGCCATTTCTTCTAATCCCTGTTCAGTACTGTATGTTTGAAACTGTAATTAGATCATCTCCCTGGAGATGTGACTCAATCAAGAGTGGTTGTTAAACTGGATTAGGTGACGACATGTCTCCGCCCACTCAGGTGGGTCTTGATTAGTTTACTGGAGTCCTATAAAGAGAAAACATTTTAGAGAATGAGAGATTCAGAGAGAGCAGAGAATGTTCAAGCACCATGAAGCAGAGAGTCCGTGAGCCAGTGACCTTTGGAGATGAAAAAGGAAAATGCCTCCTGGGGAGCTTCATGAAACCAGAAGCCAGGAGAGAGAGCTAGCAGATGATGCCGTGTTCGCCATGTGCCCTTCCAGCTGAGAGAGAAACCCTGACCATGTTTTCTTTGTGCCTTCTCACTTGAGAAATCCTGAACTTCATCGGCCTTCTTGAACCAACGTATCTTTCCCTGGATGGATGCCTTTGAATGGACATTTCTATAGACTTGTTTTAATTGGGACATTTTCTCGGCCTTAGAACTGTAAACTAGCAACTTATTAAATTCCCCTTTTTAAAAGCCATTCTGTTTCTGGTATATTGCATTCCGGCAGCTAGCAAACTAAAACAGAGGACATTCAGAAAATTACTCTTATGCAGATATCATGAACTACCAAAGTATGCAAAACCAAAAGCAATAATGTTTCTGAGACATCTGGATGCCGTGTGTCAATTACAAGATTTTAAAAATTAGTAAACTGTCTAACTTGAAGAACATTTGGAAAGTCCCAAATATCCTTCAGTCATAATTCTCTATAAACAATTTGTAGAATCTTATTTTTTTTCTTTAAAAATCCTTGCTTTGAGGCCCCAAGATAGGACATAATCTGGACTGCTACCTGAATCTGTCTTCCCCTAATTGCAATTCTAAGACCATAAATAAATGTTTTTTGCTGCCTTACAGCTCAGTCTGTAATTTCTCAGTCAACACATGCAAAGTGCTGAACAATTTAATTATTTCATTAGCTCGTGTACATTTTTTTAAATAGGTAACACAATCCCTACTTCACAAATAAGGAAATCAAAATTCAAAAGCAGCAAGTTAGGAAGCTTCCTGAAGTTCACCAAATAAGTGGCATAATTGCCTGAGCAGTGATTTTAACGCACTCTACTTGAGTCCCATGCCCCATGTTCTTTCAACATTTTTTTGCTGAATCCCTATCATCCTTTTCACGTGGTACCCCTGATAATTTCTGTTATAGGCTCTGGCGTCTGGGTGTAATTCCCTCACTCTTTCTAGCTTCTGGCTGTAAGAAGATTCCAGCTGTTCCCAGATGTTACAAACACCAAGACAGGTCCAAAAGCCAAGCTACAAAACTATTTTTTTTTGAAATCCAGGTGAATCAATACTGCTGACACAATTACTTATTTGGCTCCACAAAATGACATACACAATATTCAGGTTAGAATGGATATAGGTCCTTACTCATGAATGAGTTCTTACATATTTGCCTGTTGTACATGTCTCTTGCATTAGTAGTTGACTCTTATGAGAGAGAGCAATTTGATACCTGGGTGCTTGTCAAAGGCTACAGCCTGCCCTGCTCACCAAAAATAAAATGCATTTTGTGTTTGTGAAGAGCCCTTTTAAAATTGAAAACAAGCCATCCCCTTAAAAATAAGAACTACAATAGTGCATAAATTTGACCTACTAGATTTGGAAAGCAGGGTCAGAAAACCCTGTGTTGCCACACATGGGCATCACACTGTCTTTTCTTCTGCCAGCTGCTACAACAAACATTGGGAAATGACAGAATCCCTGCCTTCGTGTCTCTTGTGGAGCAACAAAGCTTATTGATAATAACAGGCTGTGCTGCAGGAAATAAGAGTCCTATCTTGCATATAGTAAGTACATAAATAGAAAGGCTCTCGTTTTAGCCCAGAGCATTCCACTAGCTCAGGAATATGGAGACGTTAAGCACATATCTCAAGAACATTTTTTTAAAAATAGCTAACAATCTCTACAATCTCAGTTTAAATCATTTTAGGAGAATTGAAAAACAGAGAATAGGAATATAAACTGGCTTACTGTAATGGGAAGGGTCCATGAAGCTAAGCTAAGCAAAAGCACAAAGTATTTGCCATTGTGGCAAGATTAGTTTTATTTTAGAAACCTGGCAATCTCCATTGCCATAATAGGACAGCAACTGCCTCACCCTGCTGGCTGTGTTTTCCTTTTGCTGTGGCTCTGCCTATTGTAGCCTGAAATTGTCACTTGACTTAACTAAACTGCTAAATCTCTAGCAATAAAGAAGTTAGTTTTTGTTCTAATTGTACTAGCAATAGGAGAAGTATGAAGGGAAAAAAATCTATGTTTCACTCAATTTGCCTTACTTTTTTGGATCCAGTGTTCCGATTTATAAAGTGACTTGTGATGCTTCAAGTCTCAGAGCCAAATTTTAAGTTGGTTTTCAGGTTCGATAAATCCTCTGTGGGTCCTGCTGTGTTTCCCTTAATGCAAAAGCACGTGGATTCCATCTGTAAGGAAGCATGTTTTGCATATGAACTACTACAAGGCAGGAGACAATGCAGAAAAGAGTTGCAATTCAACAATTCCATTTTTGCGGTTTTTGTTTCTTTTCCACCCTAAGGATAGAAATCAGTGAGTGATAAAGATAAACTGTGTCCTAATTGTAAATTTGGAAGAATAAACATTTCATCTGTTTTATATGTATATCCTTGAATACAAAATGTCGTAGCTTAATATAAATATAACAGCAGACTTTAAGATCTAAACTAACCTTGCTTAGCCACATCACCTTGAGAAACAGTGGGATTCTCTAAGCGGTGATTTATACAAAACCCTTTACTCGCTCGTTCTAGATTTACTTAACCTGGTGTGAACGTAAGTTCACCCTACCTAGAGGAGATCCTACCAAGAACGCTTAAGTATTTCAAGTTTACCTCAAATTAAAATGGGGGGTGGGAGTGGGAATCAAACTTCCATTGAAAAACCCTGAGTTACTTTTCTTTATACTGGCCCAAAGGTCAAACAGTAGTCTCTTTCTACTCTGTTTTTCTAGACTGGGTTTAATCTTCCTTCCATGGACAGAGCAACAAAAACAATAATAACTTACTGCCACCTATAGATGGGAGATAACGTCTTTGAAAATGTCTGCTAGTAGCAAGAAAGATGAACCTGCAGTCCACGCTAAAGACCCACAGGTCACAGAACACACACAGATCTTAGAGGTGTTCAATGCAAGAAATGTACACTTTCCTACCATTGGTAATTAGGTTGCACTTGTAGTTTAGGAGATTTAAATTTAACTAGAGCTGCTGAAAAAGCAGATGCTCCAGTAGTATATTCAAGCCGTTTTCTTCTCATAAAGGTTTCTTTCTAATGGCAGTGAATTGTCAAAATTACTACAACCTGTGTGTCAAGGAGAGAAAGAGAACCCTTGGTCTGTGGTGACCCCTGTGCCAGACAACATTTGGAATAATCTGTCATCTCATCCAGCGCCAGTAATGCTGCCTCTCTGCCCCGTGAGCAGGCGGCAGTGGCTGCAGAGAATAACACTGTGTTGGTATCATTATTAGTTCTTGAAACCATATACCAATAACTTTTCTTGGATCGTATTAAAGTGTCATAGGTCCCCTCACCCACATTTCTCAGTGTGCAATTAACTGCACAACTCTTTTCTCCTTGTATATAATATTCTTGCATTTATTTTTTAGTATGTTTCATCCTTTACTTCCTTTTGTAAAATGAAAGAGGCCATATGTCTTTGGTATACCGCTTGGTATTACTTACTACTCCTTTGAACAGGTATTTGTTATATGTTTCTAAGTCTAAAATGTAGATTTGGAAAAATTAACAGGATGTACAAGGAGAATTTTTTTAAGAAACCTTGGAGATCATCTGGGAAGCAGTAAAAGGTAATAGCTAAGAACAGAGTCAGATGCTCCTTGCTGGTTGACCTTGGGGCAAGTTATTTAATTTCCTGGTTTGATTCTTTTTCTCCTATAAAATGGGGAGGATAACATTCCATGCCTCAAAGGGCTGTTACTTAGATTGAATGAGTTAATATATTTAAAGCACCCAGCACAGTGTTGGGCACATGGGGCTTACTCAATAATGTAAGCTACAGCTTTATTATGATCTAATCCAAACCAATGAAACTGATGCTCAGAGATGGAATTCCTTGCTTTGCCCCATGCTATGGTATTAATGTTCCTAAGACCTTGTGAAGGATTATCTGGATAACAAAATTTTAAATTTAAATATTTAAAATTTAATTCTTGCGCTCTTAAACCATTGTAACACTGCTTGTATACCCTAAAATTTTTAATTAGGGCATATTTCATGCTAAATACCATAGCTATAAATTTATCTTCATTATCTCTACCTCATGTAACGATATTGCAAGGAAGACATAGAGTTGAAGAGGCTGAGAAAGTTTGGATAACTTGCTCATGACCAGTACGTTCCAGCCTTGGGATTTGAGCACAGACTTACAGACTCCTAAATACACAATTATTTTTTTGGAACACACTGCTTCTTTCTAGCTAGTAATAGAGATGAACTTAGGGCCCAATTTCAAGCCCACCCCCACCCCTCAGTAATTAGTTCAATTAATTAACTTGGAAAAATACTTTGCTTTGCATCACACTGCTTGATATATTTCTGCTTAAACTGTCCATAATTTAGGAAATCCACCTTTTCTATTGGAGTTCCTCAGAAATATTCCTCTGTCCTCTTCTTTTTATGCCCTGCTTTCTTTCTAAAGATGCTTCCATCCATTCCTATAACTTCAAATGCGACCTATTTGCTGGTAACACCCATTTGTCTCTTTCATCGTATAAACCAACGGCCAATTTGAGTTAGATGTCTCAAAGGCAGACATGCAGTCTTCCCTCTTTTGTAGATAGCAGCACCATCTTCCCAGTTAACCAAGCCACAAATTCAGAAATAATCCTGGATTTTCTCTTTCTGTCCCCATTCAATAAGTCCATTCCACTCAACATTCATAATATATTGGAACTCCACTTCTGCTGCCATGAACCAAATCCAGGTCACCTGCTTTTCTTACCTCAACTATTACAACAGCTCCTTCCTGGTTTCCCTGACTCCCAACTTGACCCTAATGTGCATTCTCCACCCTGCAGCCTAAATAGTCTTTGTGTTGTTTTGGTGCATGGACCGGGAATTTAACCCAGGTCCTCCACATGGCAGGCAAGCGTTCTACCACTGAACCCTAGATAGTCTTTTTTAACTGTCATTTAGATAATATCCCTTCTCCTTTGTAACACTCTTCAATGATATTCCAATACACTTAAAATCACCTACAAACTCCTTATCCTATTCTGCAGGGCCCTGAGTGGTCTCCCCATGGCTAAAACTCCAATAGCACTTTGTATCAGTGTCTCTTACACCCTGTGGCTTCCTGGAAGTTCCTATTAAAAGGTAAATTCATTGCTAACTCAGAGGCTTTCACTTCCTACAGCCCTTCCCGTGGGAAGGTCCTTATCCTTGTTAAATTTCAGCTCAAAAAATACCTTTCTAATGAAGTTCTTAAAGGATCCCACCAAACATCTGCCCCCACACCCACCCCAACTCCACTGTGATATTTTTCTGTCCTGGCATCCAACTTACTTCCTCTATGTCACCCTTCACAATCTGTATTTATCTTATTATTGTTCTTTGCACTTGTGGATTTTGTACCCCCTAGTAGACTACTAGAATTCACAATTGATCCCCAACACTTAACACAAGTCTGAAATATAGTAAGCACTCAGTGAATATCTGCTGATTGAATAAATGAATGAGTTTGATTAGTTGGTGGTTATCATAGATTTGATTCCCTATATTAACACATAGACTAAATCTTGAAAAACCTTGCACTTGACATAAGGAAAAGCAAGCAAGAAAATAAAAGCAAGTCCATTCAAAGTTCCTGCTAACAGGAAATCAACCTATAATTATGCCCCTCAGTGAGCTGCGCCAACTTTTATATAAAGGTTAGCGTTATTATAACCCAGAGAATTGTCTCTCCACATGGCATAATTTAATTTTATGGTGAATAGAAATTCTAGATACAGTGGCCTCAACAGACTCTGGTTATTAATAGATTTTTTACAGAATGTTTGAGTACTAACTCTTGCCTTCATACATTTGCTTTGGGGGTAGCTCAGAAATTTTCGCAGCCAGAGAAATCAATATTCTAGAGTTGCTGGTTGCTTTTTTCCCCAAAGACTATGACCACTTACAGAGATTCTCCATATTTTTCCACATTTTTAAAAATTCCTTTGATATTATATGGAATGATGGTTGATTAGATTATGCCTTGGTGAAAGCACTTAAGAATATTGTAAGTGGGAACATAGTACAGAGTATGTGAGCAGATTTTAATTTTTAGGTATTTTTGGCGTACAGAATTTGTCGAAGTAATACTTTCTAACAAAGAATCTTAATTCATTGACCCTTGAGGAACACATTTTCACACAGCATGCTTCCTTCATCCTGTTAGAACATATTTATTGAACTCCTATTTTTTAATAGAAGAAAAGTGTCTCTTATCTCAAGGTGGTCACAGACCAGTGAATGACAGGCATATCAGCAAATGATTACACAAATGGCATAAGTGAGGAATTCAGTATATATTATTTGATGAAAAAATGAATTAACAGAAAGGATAAAGACAAAAATGAATACAATAAGAACAATAGGGGTGGGCTACGGTGGCTCAGCAGGCAAGAATGCTCGCCTGCCATGCCAAAGGACCCGGGTTCGTTTCCCGGTGCCTGCCCATGTAAAAAAACAAAAAACAAACAAACAAACAAAAAAAGAACAATAAGAGGCACTAATCTAGCCTGACAAATGGAATTGAGAATATCTTCCTGGAAGAAAGGACTACTGAACTGAGTATTTATGGATTAAAAAAGTTACCCAGGTGAAGAAAGGAACCTCATGCACAAAAATATGGAAGGTAGAGGATCTGTAATGTTTGAAAAATTCCAAGGAAATCAGTATAGCTAGCACATAGGACACATGTAAGGGAGTGATAAAGGTGAGACGGGCAAGGATTTAGGAATTAGGATAATGAGGACTAATGTTAAACGTAATTGGAAATAAAGTAAAAGTAAACATAGATAGTTCTCTACCCTCATCTTTTCTCCTAACAAAATTGTGTCTACCTGGGTCGAGTTAAAAAATTGCCATTGATGAGTCCTTAATTTTCCATACTAATTAGACATATTTGTATTGAATCCTCACTAGGAACATAATTTAAAATCCTCATTTTTTTTAGCATATAAAACTCTCAAAGATATTGTAAGTAGCACACTGTACTCGGGATAATTCTGAAAATAAGGAACTGATGAGTGTGAAGGGATGGTAGATATGCAACACAAAATGGAAAAGAAAAATAAATAAACATACGCATGGATAGACAGATGAGAGATCCCATAGATGATGGATGAATGGATGGATGGATAGAAAGGAAGAAAGGAGAAAAGAAGGAAAGGAAGGGAGGGAAGAAAGGAAGGAAGAGAGAGAGAGAGAGAGAGAATTGGCGAATACTACTTATATGCCCAAATGCAAATAGATGGCCTCTTTAAACCAGTAAAGAACCTACTCCTGGTTCCCTGAGTGCTATGCACTCTTGCCCCTAGTTTGAAATTAAGTTACTAGAATGATCTCAATTGAAAGCTATATTCAAATTCATCTTCTTTAGAAAAAGGGGTTCAGGAGGAAGGAGAAAGAGAAAGATGTTCGTCTGTGAAAATGGAAAATCAGGGCATTGCATTCTTTCAAGCAGCCTGATCAGCCGCTTGTCAGGGACCTACTGCTCCGTGATGTCACTCTCTTGCCATAGGAGGCACGTGTCAGTGTGGATGACTCTGTGAAAGCACATTTCTAAGAGCCAAAGAAATGGAGACGCATGTTCTCCTCCAGTGCACAAAAGGCAGAGAGAAGTGCGTATGCTGTAAGGAAGTGATTGAGATGGAGAATTCATCTTTTGGGAAAAAAGGGAGGAAAAAGGCATATCCATCTTCACACAATGGCAGCTTCTACAAAGACATGACAGAGCGTAAGTGTTCTATGCAGCCAAGTATGATTAATAATGAAAAGAGAAGCCTGGGAGCTCTAAACCAGTGTAAAAGCAAGACCTTTTCCATTTTGTCTTAGTCTTTGGGCTGTGCATATGTGTTTAATGTTGTTTAATCAAATGCTTGATGCATTTTTCCATGGTTCAGTTTTATGCATTTTTACTCATGAGTCATCAGTGCTATATTTAATACTCCATCTTAATAAAACCTAAGAAAAGTATAATGTAAGCAAGGAAAGCACTCTCAAAAGAACCTTATTCCTAGGACTTGTCACTTGCTGCATTGGCCTGAATTGTGAGTAATAAATATAACAACCCTCAGTATGAAACAGCTCTGTTTTCTCAACACTGATTTAATAGAAAAGAAGTTTAATCAAGCTCATGAAACACTAGAGATCAACATAAAGCATAATCAAGGATAGCTTTCTGACAGAAGGCATTTTTTTCTTGAGTAATTGCTTTCATGACAGTATTACTGCTTGTTCTATAAACTTTTAACAACTTTACCTTGCTGGGTTTCAGGAAAGAGTTGATTACAACATTAAGAAAAAGCAAGAGCTTAGAGCTTCAAGCAATTTCAAAAAGCATTAGGGCAGGATTCATAGGCTAATCACAGATATACACCCGAATGATATGTAAATTAAAGAACTTTTTCTTTAGAACTTCCTTTGAAATAGAAAAAATCATTTGTTCCATAAAGAGTATCAGCTCTTCTTCCAACAAATCAATAGAAATACAGCAAAATATATACTTTGATTGTAATAAAATAAGGAATCGAATAGTATTTACTTGTCATTTTTAAAGTGTAATATAAAATAATTTTCTACATTAATATAAAAATTGCTAAATATATCAATCATTTCCTAGTGCTTTTCATGCACTAATTTAATTGTCCCAAGAACTCTGAGGCAAGAACAACTTACTGTGTCCACTTTTTTTCTGAAAAATCTTGAAAGACAAGGAGAAAAAATATTTTTACTAAAGTTATATAAGCTAGAAATTCAGAAGCTGAAATTTAAACACAGGCAGTTTAGTTCTAGAGACGAAGTCTTTATTACTAAAACATGAATGTTACGATATTTTGTTCAGGCTCAAGATATTTTCCTTAAAAATTATGTTGCAAACTCCCATCACTCTCAGCTTATAAAACAAGGACTTCTAAAATCATAAAGTTCTATTTCGTGATTTACCTTTGCAGCTCAGGTGGTATTCCATCACAGACACTTTTATCCAAAATTCTTAAAGGTCTGTACTTTCTAAAAAGATGTTTTATTCTGAAAAACAGCAGACTTCCTTCCAACCCTCTCATATTGCCCAAAAGAATCACAATACCTAAAACTAAATTATTTCCAAAATTTTACCCAAAACTCATTATTAAATTTAATATATTTTCCCTATGAAGCTAAACAAGCACATAAAATGTAACCTAAGCCTTCTGGATAAAGTAAATGAGACTTAATTAAAAATAAATGAGATTACTAGAAAGAGTAATTAGTTTGATTTTATTCATATCAAGTATTTTTATTACTTAATAGACCCAAAAGTCAATACAGAACTATCATTCTTCAATAATATTAACTTTTTAATTATTATTGAGCATAACATTCCATTTAGATAATTTGAATATCTAATCCAGATTTATAATGGTATGTTGAGACATATAAAATGAAGCATAAAACCAAATCAATACAATGAAAAGTGCCAAGTTGTTGCAGAGCATCGGAAAACTGGTACTGTAATCAGAACACTGGGCTGGGCCTCTGAAGACCTGTGTCCTGGCCCAACTCAGCCACTAGAGAGTTTGGATGTGTACCTCATAGCTCTGAACTTGAAAGTTTTCATTTGTAGAATTGGTTGAGCTTTCATTTCCTGACTGCTATAACAAACACCACACAATGGGTTGGCTTTAAACAACAGGAAATTGGATGAAGTATTTTTTTTTGGTTTTGTTTTTTTAATTTTTTTTGTTGAGAAATCTTCACACATATACATTCTATACATGGTGCACAATCGATGGCTCACAGTATCATCACATAGTTGTGTATTCATCACCATGATCATTTTTTTAGAACATTTGCTTCACTCCAGGAAAAGAAATAAAAAGAAAAAACTCATATATAACATAAACCTTACCCCTCCCTCTCATTGAACACTAGTGTTTCCGTCTACCCAAATTATTTACCCTTTGTCCCCCCTATCATTTATTTACTTATTTATTTTTATCCATATTTTTTACTCATCTGTCCACACCCTGGTAAGGAGCATCAGACACAAGGTTCTCACAATCACATACTCACATTGTAAATGTTATATCTTTATACAATTGTCTTCAAGAATCTAGGCTACTGGAACACGGCTCAACAGTTTCAGGTACTTCCCTCTAGTCACTCCAATACACCGTAAACTAAAAAGGGATATCTATAGAATGCATCAGGATAACCTCCCGACTCTGTTTGAAATCTCTCAGCCACTGAAACTTTTATTTTCTCTTAATTATCTCTTCCCTCTTTGGGTCAAGAAGGCTTTCTCAATCCCTTGATGCCAGGTCCTGGCTTATCCCAGGCTTTCTGCCAGGGAGATTTATACCCCTGGGAGTCACGTCCCATGTAGGAGGGAAAGCAATGAGTTCACATGCTGAGTTGGATTAGAGAGAGAGAGGCCACATGAGCAACAAAAGATGTTCTCTAGGAGTGACTCTTAGTCCTAATTTTAAGTAGGCTAAGCCTATCCTTTGCAAAAATAAGTGGTTTTGAGCATAGGACAAGTTCAAAATCAAGGCATCATCAAGGGGGATGCTTTCTCTCAAAAGAATGTGGCACTCTGGAGCTGGCTGGCAGTGATCTTGGTCCCTGGATTTTCCATCACACAGCAATGTACATGGCAGTCTCTCCTAGCTTCTCCTTTCTCTTCTGGGTTCTACTGATTTCCAACTTCTGGCTGCCGCCTGTAACTTTCCCACTCTCTGTATCTGAATTTCATTCTCGTTATAAAGGACTCCAGCAATAAGACAAAGACCCATCCTAACTCAGGCAGGCCACCCCCCAACCGAAGTAACCTCGTCAAAAGGTCCCATTTACAATGGGTTCACACCCACATGAATGAATTACGTTTAAAAAACATGTTTTTTTCTGGGGTACATAGCACCAAGCCATCACAATAAGTGAAATAGGTTTCTAAGGTCCCTTCCAATGATAGAATTCTACATCTTTTGCAGTTAAGCCTAAATTATAAAGAGGACACTGAATGTAGGCAGAGCAGCAAATTCAAAGTCAAAAGTTTCAGGTTCTATTCCCAAGTCCAGTTTTAAAGGGCAGTTGCTGCAAAACCATCAGAGAATGGTCTAACTTGCTACACCAGTCTGAGCTACTGAGGTGGTGTTTAGTTGTATAAACCAATTGACCTTACTTGATATAGCAATTTAAAAATTAATTCAAGCAAATACTTTGATGAAATTGAACTTATGTTCAATTCAATCAAAAGAATCAAACCAATTTTGTGTTGGAAACAGCCTGATACAAGGATTTCTTAACTATAGATGTCCAAATTTCTTCATACAATTTAATTTTCCTTGGTTTACCGACTACAAATTTGTCCTTAACCCAGTAATTATATTCCTTTGTCATGTACAATAGTGAAAGTACATTTGCATATGCCTTGTGTACATGGATGTGGGATTGGTTTGAGGCAGATGGATTGCTCAAAATCTTTTGCTACCAATCTCCCTAAACTTCTCATCTTTGCAAAAACTGGCCAAATCCTAGTAAGTGGCATTAAATAATTCAAACAGTGATTTGCTACCATGTAACCAAAAATGTTCTTACTAAGGTTATCATGCTTTTGATATGTAAAAGTGGCTCTTTTAACATCCATATAAAATAACTAGCAGACTAAAGCATGTCATCCACCAGCACATTTTGTACAATGTGCGAATAGTCTCTATGTTCAAAATGAATTAAAGGAAGAATTATTTTTCTCTCCTCTCCACTATAAATATGAGAACACATCAAAAGCTCATTTTCGCCATATGTGGGCAAGAACCAGATGCACTGCCTTATAATTTATTGTGAATGATTTCCCTTCCAGCTTTTGCTTTTTGCTTATTTGTTGGACTAGCCAGGATTATTCTGGCTGTAAGGGTTAGAAAGCCAACTCAAACTAGCTTAAAATGAAAAGAAAGTCATTGTTTGTCTCATTAGAAAGCTCAACACCTCAGGCAGGGTTGGGTCCTGAGCTCTGCATCCCTCTCTGCCTTTATTTTGCTTTCTTCTGGTTTCTTTCTGCAGCTTTTTTCCTAGGCAGTTAGAAAAGAGAACGTTCCAGCTAGATAGTTTTCACAGTGTGTGATCCAGGAGGAAGTGAAAGCCTCTCTTTCTGCATCCACTTATGAAACATTAGAAAACCACTTATTGAAATAGAGTTTTGGGTCAGGCAGATCTGATTGGCCAGCCTGGGTGCAGACCCATCCAAAGGAAGGGAACCAAGTAAACAAAAACAACTTATGTGATCCATACATAGATAGGCATAATGATGATTTGATTGGGTCACTAACCAAAGAACACAAAATTGTTCAAAATCATTTGTTTGTGTACATCTTTTTATCAAGAAAAAAAGCTTGCTTTAATTCATATTTATAATGTTCAGGTTCACAGATATACATGAATATATATTTTCACAAATAGCTTCATGTTTTCATAAAGAATAAAGCTGGACACAATATTCCCTGATTCTGACTCTTTAATGCAAACTACCTTACTTGGCATTTTTGCACATAATGAATATCACACCACCAACTCTGTGATTAGAATAATTAAGACCCCAAAGTATGAATAAGTGGATACTTAAATAAATCAATTTTGAGTTTGATTTTATTTCGAGATTATTCCATATTTCTCTCTTCTTGTTGTTGATATGTGGTTCAAATAACGAGTGGATCCTAATTTTTAGTGCTATTATATTTATTTTTTAGTCTAATGTCATTAACAATAGAAAGCTGTGATGTGATATATGACCAAAAAACAGTTCTTTAAAAAACCTCCCCCTTTAAAGCTCCTAAACCCAGAAAAAAATGCAATCTTGACTTCTGTTTGCTTTTGTCAAAACTGAACTGTGAAACATTTTACCATCCCTGCCAATATTGCCATCCTTTCCAAATGCTATTTTTAACTTTATCTAAAACACTAAAGAATTAATGGGAGGGAGGTGGGGATAGTTGTGTATCTTTATCGTGCCTATGAAATGTTCACAAACTTAGAATCCCTCTTATTCACTGCTCTAGAACCCCTTAAAGTATAACTTTGAAGGAGTAATTTCAGAGATGTTGAGCTTGAAAGGGCTTTTGAAATATTTCATTTCTGAGCTGAGTCAAAAATAGGCATGTTTGTTAAAAAAAGAAAAAAATCCCCTCACAAAGAAGCTTGTCTGGGAAAAGTATTCTTCAAAACTGTAGACATTTCTTTCAGAAAGCCTCTGTTCCAATTCACGGAGCTTATTGTTCTGATCTCAGAGCTCAGTCCTCGCAGCTTGAATTTCTTTTCAAAATTGTTTAATGACTTTTAAGAATATGTTTCTTGCTAAGTCTTGTGAGCTTCCGGTGTCAATGCTTGCCTTTTTATTTCTATTATTTAGTTCACTTTTGTGCTCCTAACCCTTGATAAAACAAGGGCCAGAATTGTCCAGTTCTTTGTAAAATGTGTGCTCATCCAACTCAGCACTCCTGGGTACACGTAAGTGTCTGTACCATTAGGCTTTTCCTTGATAAATCCACTTGCTAAGCTTGTCAATTATTTTATACCTCAAATCCATTCTACTGATTTTTGTGTTAATTCACAAATGATGCAGATTTAGCCAGCTAAATCCTATCTCACACACTGGAAATAATTTAAAGTAAACAAAACCAGAAGTTCATGTTTCAATCATTTACAGATCATTTGCATTACCTCTTTCAACCAAAAGAATCAATCCTTATCTCAATATCACTATTGAGTATAAGCTATCTTAGAAAATATATGTAAGAAATAACTTCTAGCTTCTCCCTGGCCAACCAAACTGCCTGGATAGTTGACCAGATTGACTAACCATCTTTAAATGTTAAAATGATGTGGTCTCATCTGGAATCTGTTGGTAACTCTGCAGAGTCCTGCCTTTATTAGCATCTGGAGCACATTCCCATTCTAGCACAATACTATCTATCCTGAAACCCTGCCAGGACTAGTTATTTTAACTGTTTATCATGGACAGACATAGACTCTAAACCAAACCTGGCAATTAGACTGCGATTGGTTCAGCAACACTAGTACTAGACAACTAAAAACATATGATCCGTCTGTGGGAATGGATGAGATGAGCTATTTAGTCAAGTCTCCCAGTTGCTTTCTATTTCAGCTGTGTGGGATTTAGAAACCTAATTTCGTTGGTTGGTCCTAGGATAATGAGTTGATTTACAAATCTAAATGCCTGTGATTGGCTTATCAATCAGGCTGCCATCTTATTATTTTGTAGTGAGAAATAAAATTTCTATTAGATGATCATTTTACCAGCTACCATGTGCATTCTCTTCCCAATGGAGATACAATGGAAACCCATTTAAATTCAGAAGGTGGTTGGGTGAGTATAGAAACATACAGAAAGGAAATTCAATGGCATTAAGGTTATTCCATCTAGTCTGAGACCTTGTCTCATTTCTTCTACTTCCATCCGGTAACTGAAAACTGATACCATTTGTGGCTCTGTTTAAGGGTTTGAGTTACCCACATTCTATGAAAGAGGCTAAACACTGATAGTTCTTGCTCAGTCAGTGGAAGTTGGGACAGGATATAAAACTGTGGTATCATCAGTTGTCAGGCCTTCATATAATGGTCTGTGAGATTCCAGGCTTCCAAATCCTCCAGAGTGCAACATCCAGGAACAAACTCTGAGATCTGCCCAGCATACAAGCTGCAGGACTCATAGTCTATCTAGACTACCCTCTCCACATTGCCCCACTCATCAGGTTCAGGGTTCTGCCGGTACCCTGCTCTGCCTTAGTCTTTTTGATTGCTTCCTGAATCAAATGACATTTTCAAGAAGAAAAAGAGGATACTCTCAAACTGGGATAATTCCATGAAGGTTTAACAAAAGGATTGTTTACAGAAATGTGACCAGAGTGTAGGGTAACTATAAGGAATTGTACAGAACCTAGAACTAGTAATAGTGGAGCTGTTACCACTGTAAACCCAATAGACGGAAGGTATGAAGCAGAAGGAAAGAGCTGTGAAGTGAGAAGAGGTGAGCTTCAGTTGAGGGATATAGCCAATTTAAGGTCATCCCACCAGGAAGGGACCAAGGAACCAAACTCTGACTTCATTTCTTCCTTCCTTGTGATCCCCCTGTGGGGGTCTCCATTGTACAAGGGAGCAACTGATTTATTTTATGCAGGTCAACCTTTTGTGACAGAGAGAAGGGTGGAAAAGGATAGAGTGAATTAGGAGAGAAAAAATGTAAAATACCCAGCACAGCTTCCTGTCATCCATTAAGACATTTTGGTCTCTCTTTTTCTTTTTTATCCCCCAACCTAAGGAACTGTACTAAGTGCTTCTTTTAATTAAGGGGTCATATAGATAATTTATATCTGACAGTGTTTGATATCGCTTCTGACAATGACACCTTTGATGTCACTAATAGCCGACACTAGCCCCATTCCTCCCCCAGGAGGTTTAGGGGTTCACGTGTCTGTTTTCCTCACTTCTTGAGAACAGGGACCATATCTGATTCCTCTTTGTACTCCTGCAATCATCTGGCATATAGCGATTGCTCAAAAATATTTGCTCAACTAGTCTGATTTTTCTGTGAAATTACCTCCTTCCCTAGCACTGGATAGAGTTTTACTCTCCTGGCACCACCTGAAGTAGCATTGATCTGTCCTTTTCAACCATGTTCCTTTTTCAGTATTCCTTCCAGATCCTCTGAAACTTCAGTAGCCCTTTATCATTATACTATCATTTTTCTTCATTTAACATATCCTCATGACATGTTACAATTTCCCAGTTTGCAGCTTATTTTCCATTGATTTCATTTTAGATTACTTCCTGATGACATGTAAGAAGACACCTGAATCTCATCAATAACATGTCTCCAAATTACATTTTAGTGTAGGTTACTTCAGGGCAGATGTCTTATAGTCTGCTAATATCAAAAGCTTGTGACTGTTTTTAGTATCAAAGAGATTGGCCTTGAATCTCCCACATGGTTTTATGTCTGGCATATAAAATCTTCTCAGTCAGATTGATAAATGAAATAATGAATGAAATGAACATATATATATGTGAATGAGTGAATCACTGACATAATTTCAGGATTGTCTATCATGGGGTCTTACCTGAACATTGCCTGGTTAATAGCTGTTGTGTCTAGGATAAGCAGAAACATGGGTGTAGAACTAACTATTCAGGGTGAGCACAGGCTTTAGGACAGACTCTGACTCTGGGGAAAGGTGCAAATAAAGGTAGAACACTAAATATAAAGGCTACAATATAAAGTTTAATGTGGAATATGAAGTTTAATATAAACACTAAATAGGAAGGACATATAAACAATGGCAATCTAGAGATGTAATTAGTTTCAGGTTAGCAGGAATTCCTGTGCATCTGACACAGAATGGTAACATGAATTCTGAGATTTGTGTATTGTGAAATACATGTCAGTTGTTGTAGGTTCATTGCAAGGATGCTGGACAGTAGACAGGCCCCAAATCCTTCATTCATTGCAAAGGATGTTGCAAAGACAGACAAGTTTCTGCTTCAGACAGCTTCCATTACAGTTTGAGAGGTAGAAGTAGGATGCCTAAAAAACTACTGAAAAATCATTTCTGGCTCTAGTAAAAGCTCCATGAAAGCATATACTAGTTGATGTTTGCATTTTTATTAAGTAGGTGATGTGGGGAAATGGATATTTTTGAGTAAGATAAGGGAAGTTGTGCTTTTAGAAGAGCCAAGGTAAAATTCAGGTAGATGGTTAATGAAATAATTAAAACAAGACTGATCACATACCAGGATGAACATTGTTTGCATCTTCCTCAATCCTTCTTATATAGCATTCTACCCTTTTTACTAGAATTTTTCCTGGAGTCAGAACTAGGAAAGAGGTGGTGGGCATGGTAAGGAAGAGAAAGAACATCAGATATTGTGAAATAGAAAGAATAGGACTGAAAATTTCACTGAAGGCAGGGAGCCAGAGAAAGGGGTAAAGAATGATTATCGAGTTTGGAGCCAGGTAACTGGAAGGCAGGGAGAATTGCAGGAGGAAAAGGGGAAAGGATAAGTTCAGTTTGGGCCATTCTGCACTCAGGAGTTAGAAGAACATTAAGGTGGGTATCTACAAAATCAGTTGCAAATGTCAACAATAATCAGAGCTAATGACATAGATTTGAAGTCAACTTTGCAGGGGTCAAGAATGAACTTTGGAATTGCCAAGAGGAAGCAAAAAGAAAGAGAAGCATAGCAAGCATATTATAAAATAACTATATTGACCTGGGGTGGGGTGAGCAGAAAGAGTAGTAAAAGCAATAAAGAGCAGAAAAATGAGGAAGGAGGCAGTCCAAGACAGAAAGAGGCAGTCCACAGAGCAGTGTCAGAAACAAAGGGAGAGGTCCTTGAGGAAGAAGATGTAAGCAGCAATTATGGGTGCTGCAGAAAAGTGAGAGAGGAAGGGAAATGGAAAGAGCTATTGTGCTTGGGATCTGTTCTAGTTTGCTAGCTGCCAGAATGCAACACACCAGAGATAGATTGGCTTTCAATAAAAGGAGATTTATTTTGTCATTTCTTCAGAGAAAAGGCAGCTAACTTTCAACTGATGTTCTTTCTTACCTGGGAAGGCACAAGGTGATCTCTGCTGGCCTTCTCTGTAGGCCTCTGGGTTCCAACAACTTTCCCCGGGGTGAATTCTTTCTGCATCTCCAAAGGCCTGGGCTGAGCTGCGAGTGCTGAGATGAGGTATGCTGAGCTGCTTGGGCTGTGCTACGTTGAGCTCTCTCATTTAAGCACCAGCCAGTTAAATTAAACATCATGCATTGCAGCAGGCATGCCTCCTAGCCAACTGCAGATGTAATCAGCAACAGATGAGGTTCACATGCCATTGGCTCATGTCCACAGCAATACAACTAGGCACTTTCACCTGAATCTAACTACCACAGGATCTAAGAGGTTGTTTTAGACTCTCAAGCAGTAGATTTAGTAAGTTGGAGACCTTAGAAGCCAAATGCATGGAATGGCACAGAAGCTAGAGATAAGAAAAGAAGCTACTGAAGCAGATCCCTCCCTCAAGAAGGATGAGGGTGAAGAGTACCAGTTTTGCATCAGAAGCAAAATTCCTTACTCAAGGAACTTAATCTCAGGTGAGCATATGAACCAGTTTATAACTGTTGTCCCAGCCAGATGACTAAAAGTGCGCCCTTCTACTCATCCAATATAATTGGTTATGAGAATACCCTCACTAAATCCCTGGCAAGGTAAAATTTCAGAATCTAGTTCAAGAAAGCTCAGTACATTTTATCAGTGTTTTGTTTTTTTATTACAATGACTTATGGGGTTAGGGAGACAAAGCAAGATTGAAGCCACTAGGCCTTTTGTGATAACGTAGAAAACATATATAGTCCTTTATCAATCTTACTTCAGCCTACCTGTCATTTGACCATTCATTGTATGTATCACTTGTGCCTGTGATATTTCTACCCCTCTTGAGGATTCTGCTCTTCAACTGTCTATTCATTTTTTCTTTAAAGTCCCCTAGTAAGAACCTTGAACAATTTGTGATCATCTTTTTGTGAAGATCAATTACATTCTTTAAATTCTTAGATCAAGGTAGGCACTCCATGAACCCTGAGATTCCTTGAAAAATACGGTAAAAAGCCCACATTTATATTTATCTAGGGGCTGTTGATTGAATAATGGTTATTTCATTAACCATCTCCCTGATTTTTCCTTGGGTTCTTTCAGAAGCACAGCTCTCCACCCCTTCCTTATTTCCATACTCAAAAAGATTGTGAAAGTGAACCTTAGAAAGGAACTAATCCTAGAACACTACTAATTTATACAGGGAACACATTTAAATAATAGTAATTTATTTATTTGTTTGTTTTTTACTTTTAGAAGTTGCCTCTTAGTTATATAAAACTAAGAAAAAGGTTATAAAGCAGAATGTAAATATGATCAGCCTTGACACTGTAAATGTAAAATGGAACATGGAAGACAGGAGCTGGCAGTAAGGAGGGAGGAAAACAGATGAGCTGAGATACCAGTATTTTAATCTAACAGAGCAGGAAGACAACAGATACTGAGCAAATGGGATGTGTAAAGAAACATTGTCTACATGTGTTTTATGGTGGTAAAATGGTAACTAAGAGAATAAATTAAGTAAGAGGTATAAGTATTGTGAGGGAGAAGTTTAAGTTGCCTAAATTCTTCCTTAGCAGAGAATTAATAGATCATGGGTCAATTGGATTGACCAAGAAAAAGCATAGTAATCATACAATGGGGAAAAAAGAATAGAAGATCCAAAAACAGACAGCAGATAAAGCTGATGCCTCTCGGGAAAAGGATGTGGGCGTGGGAAAGGATGGGGTGAGGAGCTACTGCCCTTCCTTATGAATCCTTCTATTCTAATTAATTTTCATTCTGCACACGTTTACTCTGTGTTACTTGAATAAAATACTAAACAGAGAAAAAATTAAGAGTAATAGTAGATGACAGAGCCCTCTTTCTTTTCAAGTAGTAAAGAGGACATGATGTTGGTGCAGTGTATAGGTTTAGGATTTCAAGTCATGCTATAATGATTCTGAATTTATTTGTACAAAACATTAGGTTTAGCAACCTGTAGAAGCAAATGATTCCAAGAGCATAAAGGAATATCATACCTTTCAACGACAAGTTCAGTCTTGAGATGTTATATCTTCTGACCTAAGGAAGGAGAACTCTCTATCAGTTGAAGTTTTTCTCTCCTACAGACAAAACAGCTGGCTGAGTTTTGAGGCATGTGCGAATGGAGAGCTTCAACCAAATCAGCGGTTGGCACAGACCCTGCAGAGTGCAGTTTTCTTTCAGTCTGCTGATCACTACTTATTTGGTTTTTTTGTTAGATGTCCTGGGCTTTATTTTAGTAGAGAAGGGCTTAGCTTGATGCAGTGAAAATCAGATTAGAAACAGTTCACTGCTTCTGACTTAGTTTTCATTAAAATTCCTTAAAAAACAGATCAGTGTCAGGCACCGTCTTTTCAGGGCTCAATAACAAATGGATATTCGATGTTTCAACCATTCTGAAATTACCACCGATGTTCTCATGGTTTATATAAATCATAAATCGGCTCTCTCCTCCTCTCCCCCACTTCTCTGACTGGATTTAGCTCAGACATAAGAAACTCTTCATTTAAGGACTGATTATATTGTCAACACTCCCTCCTGCTCCCCTTAGTGATTCTTTGAACACGCTGGCTTCCTAGGCAGGTTTTGGTAATTGTGTATCTCCTTAAGATTTTCAAGAGGCTTCATAGGGTATCATTAAGCTGAGTGCACTGATGTGTTGATCCAGGAACAACCAGAACTAGTGGGATTTTCAAATGTGACTTGAAATTGAAATGTCAGGAGGAATAGTGTCCTTATGCAGATGTTACCTGACCCAAAATTGGAAATCAGGAAGTGCAATGTTTACTGTTTAAGGTGAGATGGAATATATGTAAGGAAATATACTTATGGCCAAGATCTCCTCTGCTTCTTCCACTCAGATGAAAGGTGACCAATGGTAAATGTCTATGCCTCTCTAAGTCGTTCAGCCATTGAATAAATATTCACCAAGTACTTGCCATGTGTCTGGTGCTGTCATAGGCACTTGTGTGTACATTAATAGACCATACAAAAATTCCTGCTCTTATGGAGCTTACTTTCTAATGTAACCCTGAGCAAGAAGACAGTGAAGTCAGGGGGTACCATTCTTTTTTTTTTTTTTTTTAGATGGTGTTTTACTTTCCTGGGCTGCTCAAGCAAATACCATGAAAAAAGGTCAGGTTAAACAATGGGAATTTCTTTGCTCGCTGAGGCTGGGAAAAAGTCCAAATTAAGGTATCATCAAAGTGATGCTTTCTTCCCAAAGACTGTGGCACTGGGGGCATAGCTACTAGTTATCTTTGATCCTTGCTTGTCACATGGCAAGGCACGTGGAAGTCTCTCCTGGCCTTTCTCTTCTCTTCTGGCTTCCATTGAATTTCAGCTTCTTGCTTTTGTGGCTTTCTCTTTCTGTCTCTGAATTTCATTCAGCTTATCAGGACTCCAGGAAGAGAATTAAAACCCATCCTGAATGAGGTGGGCCACACCTTACCTGAAGTAACCTCATCAAAAGGTCCTACTTAACAATGGGTTCACATCCACAGGAATAGACTAGATTTAAGAATATGTTTTTCTGAGGCACATTTAGTTTCAAACCATCACAGATGATTAGAAAGCCAATCCTAAAGGCGGTTGATCAGAGCGCTGTGGAAAGGGCACAGAATATATCTTTCTTCTACCAATACCAGTTATTATTTTACTCAGAATTGTCTGGTACTTTAAATTTTCAAATGTTTCACAGGCAAAAGTATAGCTTATCTTCTCAATCTCTTTATTCTTATTATCTCCATTAAACAACTGGAAAAAAAGACATAGAGAGGGTAAATGACTTACACCAGGTTACACAACTCATTAGAGACCTGTGTTTTTACCATGTCATACCAATTCCCTAAATAAGTAGGAAAATAGACAATTCTTCAATCCAGAGAAAGCAGTCTGAGCAACAAAAGAATTAATGTCCAATCAGTTTAATGTCAGTGATAAGATTCATAGATTTTTATTTAACTTCAAGGATAAATGTGACCTCAACAGTTATGACTAGAAAAGAACCGTCCCTTCACCTCTGTCTCCACACTACCTAACCCAGCCATCTCATGCGCTGTCTGTGCTTGAAAGTGCCCTCTGTCCCTGTCCCAGCATCTGTCAAAGAAGCTTAGCTTCTGCCTAGTGATCTCTTGTGCCACAAATTTCACAACTGGTTTCCATTTTTACACATTCATGATATGTCAGAAAGAAACTACTGGGCATTTCTGTACACAAGAGAGATATGGAATATTGAAGTGAAGTGATACATAAGAAATGCCATCCCAGAAAACTCAGTTTGCCCATACTCGGGCCACAGGGGATAAAATGGAAAAAGGAAAATCTATCTCAATTCAAGCAACATTGTTTCCAGATCAGCAGAATTGCTAATTGTTTTATGATCATGAATTTTTAAGATCCATAAGGCAAAGTAATAACAAATCTTCAAAGCCTGTCAGGTGATTTAGGCATGGGCCACCATTCAATAACATCTTATTTCTTCAAGTCTGACTTAATGCAAAGAGCAGCTGACCCAAAGTCAAGAGACTTGAGCTCTAATTTCATTCCTGTCTCTTATTAAATGCAGAACCCTACTCAGTAACACTGGGTCAGGTGCATTCCATGCATAATTTTATTTATTTCTCACATTAACTTCTTGATGGCAATAACCCTAATTTTCTGTTGAGGAAATTGAGGCTCAAACAGTTCAAGTAACAGTCCCAATATCATACAGCTAGTAAAAGCAGAGCCACACTTAAGAACTCAAGTTCCTATGACTTTAAAGCCCCTACCCATTTTATTTGTCTTTATTTCTCAGCAAAATCAGTGTGACACCCACCTGATCTTTCCCACAGATCAGTTGTGATATCAAGTGAGCAAATGTCTATTAAACAGCTCTTTGAACAAGTCTACAAATATTTGTTGAAATCTTATTTCTCTTTAGTATTGAGCTATTTATTCATATAACAGTTGGATTATAATCTATAAAACACAGGCACTGCCCAAATGTAAATTATTACCACTGACAATTTGTACATAACGATAATGTCAGCAATAAGTAACTTTTCTTACATTTTTAAGTACGCGCTACTTCTGGAAGTATTTGAGGAGCAGTGTCATTAAACACTGAACACCATCTGAGACTATGACTATGAAGGTATCTCCATCACAAGCACCAACGCTGACACAAAACTGTGATTTAACTTCAGGACTAACTGGCAAGATGTTACCCAAGTCCTCAACCTAGTCTTTCTACTGATCATCACTTACAAGCCACTTACCCGCTCCGTTCCTTCACCTTCTGTCTTCTATATAAAAGAGAAAGAGTAACCTGCCATTAGGGGTATTGTGATTCTATAGTTTTAAGAGAGTTGGTGCAAGACATGCTGAGCTTATTAAATGCACCATAAAAGTCCCAAGTGGTATCATATGTAACTTTTACATACAGTATGCTAGGAGAAGAATGATGGCACAGAAAATTAAAAAATGCAAAGGCCTTTCCTGCGAGGCCATTATAGTCTAAGGAAAAAAGACCAGTTGTTCCCTTTGTAGAGCTTGTCATAGCATGTGGTAAGGATTCTTTCACTCTGTGACGTTCTTCTGGAGTGATTGGAAGTTGAGACTGTGATTGACTAGATTAATTCCCAATTTCCACAGAACTTAACTAAACATCTTAAAAGGTGACAGTAAAATAACTTAGAAAGAATTGTGTACCCATAGATCATCCTATCAGCATGATCTATCAGGTAAAGTACAATCACACAGGGTACTAGAAATGTGTGAAAGTAATTGAAGACTAAATGAAAGGTACTACAATTTCCATTTTATGTGCGCCAACAAAATGGATCTAATTTGTTGAATTTTACATGAGAATTTATAGTATTAGATACTGTCCAGGATGATACTCATTTTCTTTAGTGTGGGATTATATTTTCCTTCTCTTTCTCTTGTTGTTATTGCTAATACCAGGACTGATGACAATTAGAGCTGGAGAACATGGAAAAACTGAGAAGCTGTCATTTTGTCTGGAAACACACTTTTTTTCACAGATATTTGACAACACTGCTCAGGAATTTTTCACTTGGCACACAGGCCATATTAGTATACAGTGTGTCTTTTGTTTAATCCTTGAGTCATGAGTATCTTCATTTTACAGGTTCAAGGGGTTCAAGGGGATTAAGTTGCCCAAAGATGTTTGACACATGCAGTTTGATGCTCTGTGCATCTGATGCTGTTGTCAAAACCCAAAATATATGCATGGAATATCTTGTTCTTCTGTCAATGTCGCTGGGTGGTGGAGGTGGCATAAGAAAATCTTTCTCCATTCCCTGGGATAATCAGTGGCGGCATTAGCCAGAGAATATGAAGATGACCCTGAACTTCTTCATACATATCATGCTTTGTCCATTTTTACTTTTATGTTATAGACCAAGAAGAAAACAAGCAAAGCTGAGAACATAAATTCTCATTCAGGAGATGTAGTTTGTTCTTTTTAGCTCACCCTTCATGGGCCAAGTATTGTAGAATCTTAGCAAATAATCAATGAAACTTAAAGATTGTCTGGCTTTGCCTTCATATGTTACAGATCAGGAATCTACAGCCTAATAAAGATTAAATAATTGATCCCAAGTTTGCAAAGTTTGTTAAGGGCTGCTTATTCTCATGTCAAGCAAAAAAAAAAGAGTTCTCTCAATGCCAGTAACTTTCTCAATTGCAGCTTCACCATTAAGTACTTGTTAGTACATCTTGCATTTACTACTAAGTTATTTCACAAACAAGGTACTATCTTGCACTCTAAACAATGGATTTTATCTAAGACTCCTTAAGAAATTATCAGTTCACAGAATGTATCTCTTGTGATTTACCGCCTCCACGAAAAACCTCAAAATGCTTCCTAGCATAAAAAGCCTTTTCCTTCTCCATGCAGTGTGTTTCAAGGGTAGCTCTAAGTGAGTCACTTTGTATAATAAAGACAGTGGCAAAATAGAGTTTTGGCTTGATACAAGCCTAACGTGAAAATCATCACATCTTTTCACATTTCAAAACTTAAATTATAAGAAGATCCATTTAATTTAGAAATGAGAAAAAATATAACTTTTTAAGAAGCAAATGTAAAATTATATGGAATAAGATAACTTTCCCATTACTGAGCCTGAAACAGTGTAAGCTCTGGAGAATTCTTATTGGATATATTGTATTTTATCTCTCTAGGCTTTTGGAAAAAAAGAGTTCTATGAACAGCACCATGTGACTGGTTGCTTCCTTGTGCCTACTGACCAGTCATGTCACAGAAATTATGATAAATGATTCAATATTTAATTTCTTATGGTACCAGCCAAGGACTATGAAAAAGAGCTCAAAAGATTAGGTTAAACAATGGTCCATCCTAGTATCATTTCAAGAGCTTAAATATGCAGTGTTATTTTCTATTTTCCTTTCCAATCAGCAACTCCAAGAAGGAATGCACCCTGTAATTTCAACGACCTGTGCTATCCAGAAAACTGTGATTCACTTACCACAGGAAATAGAATTTGCTAACCTTTTAACATTAGCTTACTCTTTTGCTGCCACCTAGTGTACTGTTCCTAGTATATAACGATTAAAACGGTGTATTTGCATAAAATGTTCAGGGAAAGGAATCTTGGTTTGTATAGTTTACGGAGTATGTTCCTTTTGTTTGTTTTGTTGGTTTTTTTTTTTTTAATCACGGTAATTCATTTTCCATGATGAGAAAATAAAAAAACACTGAAAAACTTAAGAGAATGGAGAACATATTTGCCTATCATTAGAATACTAATAAGCATTCTCCTAGCAGCCTGTTGCACCTTTCAGACTGAGAAATTAAAGTTTAGCCAACTTACGGTATATTTGTGTGTAAACTTGTAGAGTATGAGAGTTTGAAGGGACCTGGGGCACCATTCAAATACTGCTCCCTTATTTTACAGATGGGGACATTGAGACCTGAGGGAAATGGAGCAACAATCCCATGCTCCTTCCACCATACATTCTTCTTATCTGATTAGATGTCAGGGTTAGTGTCACAAAATAATCTATGTTAGATTAAAAGAAAAATCATCTTTAGTTTACAAAATCACTATTTCAAATAATTTACTTGCCCACAAAATTGAGCAGATTTTTCCACATTGAGCACAATCAATGATGATGCTTCTTATGGAAGGGCAGTTAAAAGCAAGATATGAGAAGTCACGTTTTCATTCTTATTTAAACTTATGAAATAATAGCCCTTTTTCATTCAGTCACACCTGATCATTTTTCTCTAGCCCTGAAGAATTTGAAGAATTGATCAAAATCAGGTGGTTACAATTTAAACTCAAGTGTTTGATATTCTAAAATGAGAAAACACTATTTAATTAATTTAAAATACTGTTATGCCAGTTATGATTTTGAGGAGAAAAATGTATACAAATTAGATAACTTAGAAATCTTACAAACCCTACAAAATCCATTTAAGAGAAAAAAGTAATAGTAAGAAGATAATAATCCTCAAACTCTTTGCTTTAACATGTTTGATTTATAGTTAATATTTTTTTTCTGGTTTTACCAAGACCTAGCTCCTCCATGGATTTCTAGCAAAGGGCAAATGTATTAATAATGTCATTTTTTGTCTTTGGTAAAACTTTTTCCAAAGTGGGGGACACAAACATTTCTTCATTTGGCTTTAATGACCTGTCACAGAAACAAAGAATTTTGAAATTTGAATGGACCTTATAACACCCTCTTGTCCAATTCCAGTATTTCATATTTTATACAAGAAGAAACACACAGAGGCTTATACTAATAATATTCCTATTGATTTAAAAAAATTTTCTACATTTCTTCACTATATCCTAATATTTTCCTAGGAAAAAGACTGGGTGAGGAGGGTTATTGCTCTAATTTAGCCCACAAGGAAATGAAGTTTGCAAGAGTCAAAGCAGCTTGCTCCAGGCCCCAGAGTCCCTAGTCAAGCCATAAATATGTAAGGACACTGTGAACCAACAGAAATTTCAACCAGATTTTTCCAAACCCGGTCATCTGACCACAACACCACACTACCATGAGATGCACGTTTCGATTCCTTAAAATGGGAATCTAAACTTCAGGTAATGACATATGAAAAGACAAAATCATAAAGAGCAGCTGATAGAAGAGGGAATATGAGAGAATGAGGATGGATGACATCACACATGACAGAGACCATACCCAGAGAAGCAGCACATCGCATTGCATGGCCTAGAGCGGTAGTTTTCAAAGAGCTATCACACCTGGTGTCTCCTGCCCTCTGCAGTCCCCGTGAGATTCATTCATGCCCTGGTCCTATGGGTCCTTGGTTGCAGACGAGAAGGCAGCTCACAGGCTTGCTTGAGGTCACAAAATGAGTTCCTGTCAGAACTGGGACAGGAAGCCCACACTCCCTTTCCCAGTGCTTATCACACCGACTCGCATGAATTGCCCAAGCTATGACCAAGTGAATAACCCAGGATCACCAATGTTTAGAATGCACTACTTAACAAGTCTTTTCTGAAAATTCATAAAGTATGCTTTTGGGTAATACACTGGATTCAGACAGGGTCCTGGCAGGAAACAGAATCCAACTTGGATTGTTCAAGAGATTTTAATGGATTTTATTTTTAGAGGAGTTGGCAGCATTAAAGGAACCAAGAAGTGATATCTAAGAGGGGAGGCTGTGGCCACTCCTAGAGGCAAAGGGAGGAAAATGGTGTTTTCAGGAGCCCAGTGAGAAACGGAACTGGAAGGAGATACTGCCTGAAGGAGTTGTTGCTGTCATGGGGAGGTGGGAGTGGAGAGGGGGGAGTGCAGCACCTTCCAGAAAGAGTGGATCAGAGCAGGGGGTAAGAAATACCCTGGCGTCTCTTACATTCCACCCTCCAATCTCTTGCTGGTGCTTCCTATTAGCTAAACCCAATCGGAATCTACTCAGCAGGAGAGCCCAGGGGATGGAGTGTACAAAGTTCAGCCTTCTCGACACAGAGCAGGACAGAGAAGGAAGATAATAGACCAGGAGAGAAGGGTGGGAGAGGAGAATAAAAAACTCATCCCTTATCTTTAGCATCCAAAAGTGCCTTCTATCAAAAATGAAATTTTTAGAATGCTGCTAAACCCTTAGGAATTCCATTTTTCTACGAAAACTAGAAGGGATTTTATATACACCCCCATGTGTGCAAATATATATGCTTTTTTCCAGATCATTGGTAAAAAAAGATAAAACAGGTATAGTTTTGCCAGAGGATTCAGCAAACAAAGGGAAAAAATGATTTACCCTATGTAGACAGTGTCGCACATCCAGAGATTTGACAACGTGCGGACAATGGACTATGTGTTTCCTTGGTATGTGGCACTCTGACCACACAGCACAGCCTTGCTAAATAAAGACACTGCTGCAGCAGCAAGTAGGAAATCATGGAAACATACTGCTATATCCGACTGCTCCTGGGTGAGTGGAAAGAGTGGACATGTGTAGCAAGTGGAGAAACTTTCCATGGCAAGTGCCAGAAGGAGCTGTGCTTTATCACGTTCATTTCCCTTAGGGAAATCATCCCAGGAGGCAGAGCCATGACCTGGCCAAGACGCAGATTTTCAGACCTTCCACCAGTTGCCCCAGAAGAGCTAGGTGCTGATATTAGATTAAGCATATATCACAATATAATAAGGTTTTATGCCTCTTTTCCTAACTCTCTTCACTATGAATTTTGGCCAAAGAAAAATAGAGAACAACATCTGAAAAAGATACAAAAGAAACTGGAAATTATACCTTTATGCAGTTTGAATTAAGATGTCTGCTTGTTTGTTTGTTTTCAATAAAACCCGAAACAAAAGATTTTGATCTTGTGAACTTCGATTAAAACAATCTCCCAGCCTATACAAACCCCCAAAAACCTCTGCTCCCTCTCCCCTTTCCTCTTCTCTCCGCCTCTGGTTCCCACACACAGACACATTTCTCTCTTCCACTTCTGTTCACCACTTCTGTGGCTGCCTCGTCAGCCTCGCGTCACCCAGCAATCTCAGGCACCCTCCCCTTGAACCGTGGCTGCTGCCCAACATTGCTCAGTGCTGTCCTACTCTGCTCTTTGCTCCCTGCAATTCACTTCCGTCCCTCCCTCTAGTCTTCTTGAACTAGAAACCTGGGCTCAGGGCAGAGCTTCTAAGAAAGGAGCTACCTGGGGCCCTGGGGACTGAATGTCAGCCCAAGGCAAGCTCACAGGAGGCCCTCTATAATTGTTGTGAACTGGAACGGATTGGGGCAAACACTTCTGAAAGCATGATTGAATAAAGAGAATGAGGACTATATTCTTTGTCTTTTTCTTCCCAAAATATTTGCCACTAATTAAAGAGGCAGAGAAATATTACATTTGTTTAGATCAAAATGATACACAGCATTTATCACTGAGATGAATTCTCCTGGCCTTGAAGGTCCTCCTTGCACCTGGCTAATTCCACCTTGGGCTTTAGACCTGACTGCTGAAGCTTGTTCTCAGGCCACCTGTTTGGGCTGAATGCCCCCTCTGGACTTCCATGCAGATAAGCGAGTGAGCTTCCTAGTTGCTGTCCCCTCTATCACCAGAAATATCTGCAGTAGAAGGGACTCGGTCTTATCTGTGTCATGTTGTGTCTCAGCAATTAACACAGTGCCTGTATTACATGGTAGAGGCTCAATCTTCACCTGCTGAATTGAACTAATGGTCAGTGAAGCAAGAGGAATTACTATATTAAATAGGCACACAGCACAATATTCAAAATTACAATCAATGCATTCACATTAATAAACCACTCTAAATTTTAGGAGACTGGCTTCCTTTTACATAGCAATCATCAGTAAAATAAATCACAACATTTCATGGCATTTTATAGCACCAGATTGCAAGGGATGACCTGAAGCCTACTATAAGTGTTATCTGGTAATTTTCATCACTAATATTATTTATACAACAATATTTTAACCGCATTTACTCTTGCCAAAATCATCTGCATTCCAGATTTTTTTAGGTAATGCTTAAACCTGCACAGCCTGGAATAGAGACTCTCTAGGACTGAGAATAGCTCTTTATGCACTAACTGAATCTCCTGAACAATGTGCACAAAGAAGGCTGGGTCAAATTTTGAATACTTTCCTCTTCAAGCATCTCCTATCTGAATAGTACCCAAAACCAATTCATGGCATGTGCTTTGTTAAGGACTTTGGAGCCAGCACGAGGAAAGGAGAGGAAGAGAATCTATTTTCCCTTGTTTCCCACTGATAAGGCTCATTAAAGTAAATAGGAGTGAGGCATGCACACCAATGGGAGAATAGATCTGCAGGGTTCTGTCTACTCTAAAAATTGGACTCATCATAAAAGCTGTGTTACTCAGCCTTTTGTGTAATCAACTTTATTGATTTTACCTTATTGCCTCTTTCATGTCCATTTTAATTTCAATTCCCCTGTTTGACGTTTGGCACAAGTGATGATTTTAAGAACATTTTATGTACAATTTTGCCAAGTGTTCATCATAAGGTAGGCATTTATCTTTTAACAGAACTTTCAAGTACAAAAAGAAAGGTAAGCACTGGAGTTGGTCACGTGCGTGTGCTGAAGTTGAAGCTGCTGTCCTTTGTCCTGTCGCTCTAAACCCAGGGTATTTGTCTGCCTGAAGAGGCTGTTTGCAGTTGGCTTTGATCTAAATATTAAGGCCTTCACCACAGTGAAAGCTGATTCTGTAGCTTTGTCTTTATTGATGTTATCTACCATTCTCTAAGCAAACAACCTTTTCAACCAGCACATCCATGCTCAGCCGGACCATTAACAGACCTTCAGAAAGATGACCTTGAGATAGGCTTCTAAAATGAAGTGTGTCCTCTAACACACACACACGCACGCATGTACATGCTCATTACATGACATTCCACATTGTATAAGAGATCAGGAAATTTTATCACCTTTCAGGTATTTTAAAAATCACATTCATGAACAGTATGCAGGACTGGACTCTTTCTACACAACTGTTAAAGGATCCCAGTTTTAAAATATTCTCTCCAGCCTTTCACCAGCCACTAGCCGAGAGTAATTGTCCCTACAGGGTGAATCCACACAATCTTGAGCCTGCCTTTCTACTTTACTGTTACTGCTTATTTAAATGCCTCTCTTCCCCATCAGTGCCCCCTGGACAGGGGTGATGCCTTTCTTCACACACAAAGGCATTGAAATTAGAATACATGATATATCAAAAGCAGATGTGACAAAAGAAATAAAATGAATTTCATCGAAATTAAAAACTTTATTGCTTCAAAGAACATAATCAAGAAAGTGAAAATACAACCTACAGAATGGGAGAAAATATTTGCAAATCATATATCTGGTAAGGAATTTGT